>SSNR01000011.1:2328256-2380076 GCA_006937965.1 Callopanchax toddi
CCCCCCCCCCCCCCCACCACCACCATTCTCTCTTTTGCCCTCGCACAATAACCGGAAAAGGCAGAACACCATTACACAAACACTGAGGGACGACGAGGGAAAATAGCAACACTCACTCTCCACATCGTTGCCGTGTTCATGTGTGTAATAGTCACAGGGAGACGAGATCGGAGAGGAGATAACGTACGGAGGGCTGCATGCGTTGATAACGGCATCATGCAGCACCCTAATGTTCACACAAAGAGACACATTTCTCTGCTTTAAGCGCACGTGTTGCTACATCATTCCCGTCTATCCGCGTTAGACACTTAGATTCTAACAGGAAGCTGGCGTTTGTGAATTTCCTTTGATTTAGTCCAAAATACCTGCAGCAGGTTCTTTTTAAATGCTGTCAAAAACCTGAGTGGAAATGTTGATTTTAGAAATATCATCGTGTACGTTGTTGAAGAGAGGGAAGAGATGAGATCCCAGGTGTCCTTAAATGACCCTTTTATTTGCACCATCACATTTCCCTCTTGACCGAGGAATGAACAACAGAAATGAAATCTAGAATTTACAACAAATATAGTTCCTGTTTACTCTCAGTATCCAGTAAAATCTATTCCTCTGTAGGGCTAATGACCCTAAAGGTCAGAGGTTCAGTTTCCTGTCTGGCAGGAAAGCAGACAAAAGGCAGCATTATTCCTGCTGTAGTGAGCCGAGCCCGCTCAGAGCTTAGATGTGGTTTTAGCTCTCAGGTGTAACTGAGAATGTTTCCACTCCCATAGTTCAGTTTCTTTGTCCGAATCAGTTCACAAAAGTATTAATTTGCAGCTTTTTCCTGTTGTTTGGTTTCTTTTTACAAGGAAAACTGTAAACAAAACTAAATGAGAACATTCGGTCTGCTGATTGGTCAGATGTGTCTGGGGGCGGGACTACCAGAAGTAAATACAGGAAGAAGGTGCTGTTTTCTGAGCCACACCATATTCTAACCTCTTCTCTTTGGGTTGTTTATGAACGATTTGAACTCGTCAGTGTATTCACGAGTCGGAGCTGATAAATCTAGTCTTCTGCTCAAATATCAGTGAGGTAACAAACTTTGTTGATCGTCATTTTCCGTTAGCTATGAGTTACTCACTAGCTACTGATGGTTGTGTGCCCTCAAACATGGCTACATGAGGGCGGTTGACTCAAACCTGCATCCTAGTACAATTACTGCGTTCACACATGCACAGTGGAAGCCCTCCAAGGGGAACGAACATCGGACCAGGCTTTGATTTAAGCGGACTAAACGCTGCAGGGTTAAAACAGAAAGTTACTCACGTTTTCAAAAGATTAACCACATTTGATTTAATCTCTGCAAAAGCAACACTCTGTTAAATGAATGAGTGGAACAATAGTGATTATGTCATTTTAGATTAAATCATTTCAGTTAATAAATTAACAACAAGAAGATTTGCATGACTGGCACACAAAAGTTACAATTCGTTTGCGGTCATATGACCCAAGTGACCTGGCCGCTTATAAAACATCTTGCAGAAGTTTTTGTACTGAATTCAGTGTGATTCCAACTAAACCTGCAGAATAGATCATGCATTTATCATTATTGCATTATCAGTGTTGCAAAGAACTGCTTGGATCGTATTAAATCTAAATGAATCCAAGTGACATTCATTTGAAACTCATGTCCACACCTGGTTTTGTTGATGTGGCGTGAGGAAAATGTGGGTTTATTGTAACCAATATTGTCATCATCACATTATTAAAGAGTAAAATTATAATTGCATGTCTTTCTAATATTGTGCAGCTCTAAATTCAGCTGAAAATTTAATTATTTTCTCACAATTTTGTGTCACCAACTAAGTTGCATTCCAGTGAAAACCTGACCTTAACTAAAGTGTTTTTGTCCAGAGTGTTAAGAGCTCTTAGGAAGATGTTGTAAAGGTAATTAAAAAAGAAAAAGCCCTGTAATCATCATTAGAATTCCCAAGAAAGACTCATAATATAATCTCATAATGTCCTAATTCTGACTTCTGATTCAGACCTCAGGTCAGGATCCTTCTTGTTTGTTAAACTTTATCTTATTATAAAATCCAGCGTGTTTGCAACAGACGTCAGCACTTCATTAGCTGCTTCTCAGACTTTCTCCCTCTAAAGGTGAGGATAAGATCTTGGAAAGTCATCCCTCACATTTAACACATTTTTACATTAGTTGGGGGAATTCTGTACGATAAACAAACTCTCCTGTGTTGTAATTTGCTCTGACATGACGCTGCAAAATTTCTGATCGTGTTCTAGACCTGTTTCCCTTTTGTCCCCACCGGAAACGATTCTATTAAAAAATGTCAGGAATTCTTTGGATTGTTTTCTTTTTATTTCGTCCTGATGGGCTTAGTTTTTGTGAGTCTGTAGTGGAAACAAGGCTTTGTGTTCAGGTGTAAATGTCACAGCCGGGCAGGGATGGCCTGTAGCCAGACTGGTTGGTAGGGAGGACACACAGCAGGAAGGACAGACTGACATAGCCACAGGCCAGCCAGAGCTGTGAGAGCAGACGTACTTGCAAAACACACACTCATAACCAAATATGGCTATTTCAATGACTCACAACCCAAAGAAAGACTTGGAAATGAATGCAAACGTTCTGATTCAAAGACTGTCTGCCTCTGAAATAGAAACACACATTTTGTCCTCACACACACGTTCATGCACTCGCAATTCGGATCCTTAAGGTCAGCTCAGAACGCCGGTCTCTAATCAAAAGACGAGAAAGATGTCCACATTGCAAAACCACAGCTTCTCAAAATAGTTCCTCCCTTTGATCTCTCCTCGCTGACGGTCTCCCCTCCCTCCCACCCAAAGCGAACCCAGCGACGGCATCTCGAAACGCCCGTGTCATCTCTTCTGACGATGGCTGCCACACACACACACACGTATCCCTCGCACTGATTTTCCTCTATGTAAACTGAAGTAAAGTCTGTGATGTGACGAGTCTTTGTGCTTTTAAGCATTTTCGCTCAAATCCATCTTTACTATCACATTATACTTGCTATACCTTGACGAGAGCTAAATATTCAGATTTCTATATAAAAATCTCCATTTAGATTCATTTCATCGCCTGCAGCTGCTGATTTCCCCCCATCTGTATCCACCTCCACCGACAGCTCATATAGCCTGACATCAGTGGGTATTTTTGTTGTGCCCATACAGGAGAGCAGAGGAAATGGCTTTTAGTTCTGTTTCCTGCTGTAGCACTCTTAACGTGCCGCATGTTTATTGAGCACATCTGAGCTCAGAGAGCCTGTGCTGCGTTATAAAACAGTTTGTGTACGGTGGCGTGTTCAGACGGGAGCAGCTTTGCTACGACTCGTTTACATTCCTGAGATAAACAGCAGAAAAGCAGCCGGCGTTTGTTTCTCCGTCGCCTCGTTCCCCAAGCCAATCCCCGCCTTCTCTTCCCTCCTCGTGTCTTCCACAAGTTATTCTGAAGCGAGCGTCATTTATCGGCCCTGTTCAGACGGCGCACGTGTCGGGATGTGGAGACGCAGGTGATCAAACGCACACAGGTGGAGGGAGGGGTGAACCCTTCAGCTGGGTTATGAAGGGACACAGATATAAACACACAGACAGAATTACTGCTACTGATAGTCAGGGCAAAATACAAGATGTGCTGCAGATAAAGCCAAGCGTTCTCGGTTTTATTATTAGTTTATCACCATCATGGCTGCTTTATCAGTCAAACATCCATCAGATGTCAGCTGAAAACACCTCTGTGTTTCTGTTGTTTCTCACACGGTCACCTGAGTTTTGAACCTACCTGAAGGTGCTATTTGTAGAAATTGTATGATGATGTATTATGTTGCGTCAAAGCACTAAAAAGATTACATTCATTCAGTGTTATTTGAGTTGTACAGTGTAGAAAAATTTGCATCATTTTCCCCCGCTATCCTTGTTTTTAGTTTTTGGAAGTCGAAGTAAAACATTTTAACCCTTTTTTTTGCATGAATTATGTAATAACTTCTGTCGGGATTTTCAATGTAAAAATACACAACTATATATATTTTTAGGTATGTATATGTACTGTTCTAGAATAACACCTCACAGGGTGGCAGCTTGTTAGTAGCTCTGTGATTTTTTTTTTTTTTGTGGTAATTTTTCTTCTTCATTTTTCAGATTGAAGGCTTTTTGATAGTTTTTTTTTTTTTTTTCCATTTTGGTTTGAATTCCTGTTATTTTTCTACTTGTCAGACACTAATTGACATCTCAGTAGCTCAAATGATATCCAAACTGTGACCCAAATCCCAGACGAGTTAAAGAGGAAGAGACGCTGATGTAGAGGAGGAGCAAAATGGACAGAGAGGAAGAGGAAGTTAAAACCATTCCTTCCATTGATGAACGTGAGATTTCGCACAAATAAGAGGGATGAGCTTGAAGCTCTGATGAGGATCCATTCACTGTGGATTATTGGAGAAGCAGAAATATGTCCAAGACTTTTCACATCATGGGAGAAGAGGTGGAAGTGGAGGAGGAATATAAATACCTCAGTGTTCATCTGGACAGCCACCTGGACTGGAGAGACGCAGTGAAGCTGTTTACATGAAGGGACAGGGCAGACTGGACTTCTGGAGGAAGCTGAGATCCTGCACTGACTGCAGCAAGGTGTTGCAGATGTTCTGTTGTAGAAAGAGTCTTCAGTCAGATGTTTTTCATTTCTGTTGCAACACAGAAGATCCTTCCTGCCCACAGCTAGAATCTGATATAATGAATCTGTGAAGAAATTTAAATGAGCTTCTTCAACATTTAATTTCCCTCTGGGATTAATAAAGCATTTATAATGACATGACTGATTTGATGTCAAGAGTTTCTCCCATTTCCACTCATGTGGACAGCATGCTTTTATGCATTTATCAAACAAATTAATAAGAACATTATCACACTATGTCTAATGTAGTGGCTTATGTACAAAGATACCGTCATTTGATTGGCTGTCTGCTCTGCTCTGCAGAAAAGCATTAAAATGACTCAACAACATTTTTTTCTTTCACTTTTTTTAATTACAGATTAACAGCGTACAACACAGCAGATGTTAAGACTATATAGATGGGTTTTTTGCAAAAAAAAAAAAAAACAAATTTAGGCAGCCTTTACAAGAACAAGCCTTTTCATATTTCTGTTAATTACAGAAGTTTTATAAATATTATTTAACTTCTTTGATTTTCTGCTGTCACACACAGTTGATTTTACTGTGCTTCAATAAAAAAAAAAAAGAAAATCAAGCATCTGTTCATGTTTCTTTTTTGTTCTGGTTGTCATTTTGTCTATCCATCACTATACATAAACTTTACACACAAAAACATTAAAAAACAAAGTTTTTAAAGAATTCTAAATAAGATGATGGGAAATGAATATAATATAATATAATAATAGTAAGGGGTTTGATGACATTAATGCGACATACTTGCTAATTGACAGATTGTTTTACTTTCACTTGAGGTTAGTCACAAACATGTCACTGGAAGAACAACCTGTTGAGGGGGGACTTCACATTTACTGAGCTCATCCTAGTTATGCAAATTTAGCTTCATGCATGAACCTAGCACCTGCTGGTGCAGCATATTTTAAAATTAATTTTATTCATTAAATTGTTCAATTAATCGGCCTATTTAAAAGCAGATAATCTGAGTTTAAAGAGTAAAACGAGCATTGATATAACCAAGACTGGATTGGATGTTTGGTTTTCTCCAGAACAACCAGTTTACCCAGAGCTGCAAGGTGGATTAGCCTTCATTAACACTCCAGTGTTTTCTGCTCTTAGCCAGCTGTGAATTGAATCCAGCCAGGATGCTTTGAGGTGCTCAGCTTTGTTTCATTTGAGTCCAGCCTGATCATGTGCTGTGAGCGAGCGCTCTGATTGGCTGATGCACCATGGCCATTAAAGCGTTCTGAGCTGGGCTCCAGCTGACTCCTGTGCACATTGAAGTTTATTTGTTTCTCTAATTTTTCACAGGAATCAGAGTTTTGCAGAAATAATCTTTTAACTTAAAGCCCATTTCTCTCTGTTAGTAGGATTTTTCCACCTTAAATTTATGAATATATTTTGATTTTGTGCCATGTTTGATCAGTGAAACTTGCATAATTTAGCTGTAGCAGCGACTGCTGGGCGTGGTGACTTTGCTGTGCAGTTTGGAGGAATTGTTGCCACTTCTCTCTGACGCACATAGCTCATCTTAACTGTCTTAACTGTCTAAGCTGTCCTTGTAACCCAGAAGCTGTTAAACTGATCTTTAATCCTCTCCATCTTGCTCCGTCTTAACAGTTCTTTTATCTCTTGTCCCCTCTGGTATCTAAATACACAAGCTTCATGTGTGTTTCCTATTGCAGTCTCTCTCTGTTGTTGCTTTTTCAGCTGCTCTTCTGCAGCTGTAACGGTAAAAAGACGACTCCTGTGCTCCCACCAACACCTCAGCTGTCATGTGCACTTTGTGAAATGTTAAATCAGGTCTTGTTACCAGATTACCTTAAACAAATTACATCGCGCATCAATAGAATAATCATCATCAGTCATGTTAATATAATGAGTGCAGCCAAGCTAATAGGACGTGGACTAACTATATCCAGCCACGTCAAATTATGTCAGCTTTTCATTTATTTCGTATCTGCGTGAATAAAAGTAATTTATTTAGTGTTTTGTGTAATTCCTCTGCTTTAATCATCACCCCCCTTTTCTCCGCTCTCAGATGAGTACAAGATGAAGGGAGTGGAGGAGGTGAAGTACATGAGAG
The DNA here is from genome assembly GCA_006937965.1 of Callopanchax toddi. Classification (NCBI taxonomy): domain Eukaryota; kingdom Metazoa; phylum Chordata; class Actinopteri; order Cyprinodontiformes; family Nothobranchiidae; genus Callopanchax; species Callopanchax toddi. Next base: position 2,335,015 of record SSNR01000011.1, read on the forward strand.
GGGAAGAGAATCGAGTGAACGCACGCAACCAGGAGAATCTGGTGAGACACACACACACCCAAACAGAAACACACACACTGACAGCCTGTCATCTGCACAGACTCAAACCTTTTTCTGACAGCTCATCAGCTCCGGCGAACAGGCCTCTCTGTTTGTGTCCAGTGACAGCTCTGTCTGCTCGCACACACACTCACTGTCTCCTGCACGAAAAATAGGTGCAGGTGTGTGTGTGTGTGGGTGGAATATGTGGGCTGATCGCACAGTTGGTTCAACTCCTTTCCCCCCTGAAAAATGTGTTTTAAACATATGAAGGAAGTTTTATATCCTCTCTGGTGAGGATATTTTACACTAAACCCTCATAAATGACATTAGAGCCCAATATTTTATACACGACGCTGTAAATAATTAATAAGCTGGAGCACATTATCTTTCAGAATAGATTTAGTTCCCCCTCAGCTCACTATAATGTGATGCCGAGTGAATACAGAGTTAGTGTGTTTCCGTAAATGGGCTGCCTGGCATCCTGGCAAGTGGGGAAACAGAGACCAGTATAATAAATCCTGATTGTAAAACAGAAGCAGGATCACGTTGGTACAAGTTATATCACTGTGGGTTAAAAAAATCGAGCTTTGAAACTCACTGTTCACAGTAATATCACACTCTGATGAAGAGTTGGGGCTAAAGGTATGTTAGCTGATACGATAGCTTAGCTCTTTTGAGGTAGATGGCCTTTTGAACAGCCTCTGTTTGGAAAAACTGGGGATCATTTAGGACTGGATAGATGAGCTAACAATCAAAGTGGATTGTTTCCGTTTCAAACTGCTTCAATCTAAAGAAAAGATTTTATGATAGCAGCTCATAAAACATGATTTTAACCAGCCCACTCTTTTAGGAATCCATGATTAGTACGATGCAAGAAAATGTAAAAATGTTTTACTCCTATCTATAAATTTGTTTAGTAAAATATTACATTTTAGATTTTGATATGAGTTTATAGTCCATGTCGATGGTTTGAGATTAAGATGCAACCATGGAAATGCAGTTAGAAAGGAGGCAACGCGTTTCATCAAGTCAGCTTTGGGCTAATAGACATGTGATGATGTGGGCAGAAGGGGAAACATCAAAGGGGGAGTTACTTGTGGGATGAACAGGTCCAGACGTTCTGTCTTTATACATCATCATGCTGCACGCATTATTATCAATTTAATCCTGTTGTCGTCTTCAGCTTCTTTGCTTCTATGAAAACAGAATCATGTAACCAGCTGCTGAGCAGAAGGATGAGTCTTTTTTATAGAATAACAATTTGTGGATAAACTATCAAAAGATGTGTTCATCATTTGCATGAACACGAGCACAGACAGGGCCAGGTTGCTGTATTTCAACAGTATCTGGGCAGCTGTAACTTTTACCTTCATCATTTTGATCTTTCAGTGTCTTGTTGCTCAATAAACTCATTTGATATAATCACTTTTTTTGAGGCATGAAAAATTGATAAGGCTTAGGTTGAAATTTCTTTTTTAAAAAGCTAATGACAGTTATTTAAAGTAATTTTCTATTTACAATCAGTCCGTTTTGCATTTCATGGTTATTTAGATGGAAAAACTGATTATTAGCAATAACAAATAATGGCGTCAGCAGCTAGCTGTAGCAGTTCCAGTTAGATGCAAACAGTTTCTGCTGAAATAACCATGTAATTGTAAACTGAGCATGGCGTAAAGGTTTATAAAATAACTTTTTCATGAACCTCCATGAAAGTTTGGAGATTGTAGGTCTGTTAGTGCAGCAGAAATCCACTTTCTGCTTGAACCAGCAGCTCCTCTATCCAGTCACAACTAAGCTCTATTTCCCCAAACTGAGTTTGTTCAAAGTAAGTTATTTATTCTTCACAGAACTCTTGCTTTTTAGGAAGTTTTTTTATTTTTTTTTATTTGTTGGATTCAACAAAAAAGCATCTTGACTTATAAATGTCATATTTTCATTTTCAGCCTTTTAAAACATAATATAAATCATTTAAATGGCTGTTCTGTGACTCCATGGGATGTTTTGGTTAAATAAATGATTTGTTGCGAGCTCCAAGCCACCAGCCACTAAATGTGGTCAAACCTGTATTTGGTTCTTGTTTTGTGTCATTGTAGCAGCTGTTTGCTGTCAGCATGGTATCCATATGCTCTCTCTCACACACACACACACTGTGAGAAGTAAAAAATGCTTATTGCAGTATTTTTATGTTGATCAGAATCATTGCCACCTCTTACTGCAGCAGAAAGCTGAACACAAAGTGCTGCAGAAAGCTGAACTCGTGTAAGACGGCTAACCTTGATCAGAGCTGATGAATCATTTTATTAGACCTACAAACCTTGTATCTGTGACCCATGGCAGCTGGGTGAGGACCTCATTTCATAATCCAGGCTCGACGTGTCGTTAGATTTCAGTGACAGGGCTGCTTTGCTGATGTGAGCTGTTTGTTTTAAACCTGTTTATCAGCTGATAATGAAAACGAATGGTACGTGTGTGTTTTCAGGAGAAGAATAACGTGGAGTTCAGAGGCAAACAGCAGAAAGAGGTGACCACGACGAACCTCAAGTCTAAGTAAGTGGTCAGCAGTGCCCTCTATAAAACACCCCATTTTTATGCAGCTAAAACTGGAAATATTGTTTCATATATTTATTTATTGTGTGAAATACAAAAAAAAGCGATAAACAACCTGAAGTATCTCAGGAAGGCGTTGCTCCTCCTCCTGCTGTAGAGTGACTTGACATTGATTAAAGGGACTGGAACCAACGTACTTCCTCATTAGATGTTTTTATGACCTTTTTACAGTCAACTTTTTAAATCGTCAAGTTTTTATCCATCAATAAAGATTATGTCTCAAAAAATGTCTCAACAGAAACAGGGTTACAGTTAGAGATGCTCTGATTCTGAGACGATACTGGTTTCAGATTCTGACCTGCTGACAGATTTAGACGGTTTCCCGTTTATCTTAAAGAATTGTAATTAACAGAAGAATTTTTTTTTTTTCTAGTTTTAAATTTCTGATTAACTTGAAAATAATGATTATGAAAGAAAACAGCCACATGGAAGATCAGTTATTGGCTGTGTGAGTTAGCGCTTGGCAATGGTGAGTTCACGGACTGCGAAGAATGTCAGATTTTTGAAATTACAATTTAGTATTACCCACAAACCCATGACGTTTCTGCCTCAGGTGATTAAAACAGGTTTTATGTACAGATGTCTTTCATAATCAAAGGGAAACAAACAAAAACTTGCACAAAAATTTTCAAAGAAATTAGGAATTTTGAGTCTGTAAACTTTGGATTGTTGGAATGGAAAATGTATGATGATTCAAATGGTTTTTTTTTTTAAACTTTAAACTTTTTTGGCTAGCATGCAAGTTTGTGAAAATGCATGCAAACCTTTTAAGCACTTGAGGCTAACAGGTGCCAGTAGAAAGGTTTTTCGGCCCACCCAATGGGAACAGATTTCATAAAAAATGAGAAAAAGAGCAGCTGAAGTCGCAGGAATGAAAGCTGAGTGAAATTTACTGCAAGTTCGACGTGTTCCTTTAATAAACTGTCACATCCATGTGACTCCAGTAAGTAAATATTATGATGTGAACAGTAAGGGATATTCTGTGTCTGGCTCTTGTAACGCTGCTTCTTGGCCAGACTCGGACTCTGTTAGGGGCTGATGCGTTTTCTGTGCTGAATGTAGAATTCTTCAGCCGTTAATAATAAAGTTAATCATATTTTGGATAAAAAGTATCAGTCAGAATCGTCTGCAGCCTCCCAAACTGATCATTTCTCCCACTGCAGAGAGTCTCATTAGTGTGTGTTTGTTCTGTGTGTACTGGGGGGTGTGGGTGTAATGGAAAATTCTCATGATGTATTTGTTGCCTCCCTTCTCCTCCTCATCTCCAACTTCCTGTCTCTTACTTTTCCATTTGTGCCTCCCTCCCTCCCTCCGTCTCCCTCAGTATTCACACGTCAGAGAGCCAGCAGGAATTCTTCAGGATGCTGGATGAGAAGATTGAGAAGGTGAGGGGTTGATGGGGTTGGGGAGGTTGTGAGTGTGTTTGCATGCTTCTAATGGCTGGGGTAGGGTGGGTGGGGAAATGGGGAATAAGGCTCAGAGCGTTTAAAGACACAGCTGGGTTTTGAGATTTAAAAGGGGCCAGCCGCGTGACGACAGCATCCTCTAGACGGCGTTTTCATTCTGAGCTCTGAGAGAGGAGAGGAACAGCTGATTGATGAACTACTTCAGTCACACTGGAAGCTCATAACGGTCAGAGAGAACGAGTAATGATCCATTTTGGTTTTACCCTCTTCTCTGGAACATGCCAGGTCCATTTTCTGACATCGCATTGTTAAAAAAAAGTACAATTTCTGCACTTGAGCATGAATTTTCAGGGTTAGCACCACCACACACGTTTATTACTTGGTTTATTTGATGGATGAGATAATAAAAGTTAGTATGTGTGAATAGTTGTTTACTCCACTGAAACTTCCAGGTGGAATCAGCACTTCTCTTCAGCTCCTTAGGGTGCATTAAAACCCTAATATTATGCATCTGAGATTGTCCCTTTTATTCTGTTGGTTCCTTCTATTAAAATGAGTGGGAGAGCGATACATTGCATGGTTTAGATGTTTTGTTTCTCAAGAGAATAAAGATGTTTCATGCGCCGTAGACACTGAGAAATTTGGCAAGAACAAAGTTCATTTTGGAAGAAGAAGACTTCAAACTGAAGTACAGAACTCCTCATGTCACACAGTAGTTGCTGGACACCACACGAGGAAGGAGTTCTGCCCAGATGATGTCGAGAACAAGTGAGAAATCCCAAAAAACCTGGAAGAGAGAACAAATGTCTCAGTTTTTGCGGAGTATGTAGCCATCTTTATTCTTCTACTCATGAACCTCCTGAAATGTTCATGATTCTGAACTTTATTCATTGTCTGATGCTCCCAAAACCTCCAACCAATAAATACTCCAACCAACCAAACCAAAACCTCCAACTACAAACAGATCATATCAGAGGGCCTTTTGTTGAATATGAGAACAAAAGATTCTGCAGATCTGAGGAGCTAAAGACCCAAAGTGTTTGTACCAGTATCTAAAAGAAAACGGGATATTATGGTGACACGCAGAACAGATTTTGGGGATGAAATTATTTGAGGCCTGTGTGCAGTCCTCTGAAAAGCTAAGAGCTGATTGGCTGAAAACTTACAGCAGAAATTTATACAAAATTTGACTTGACTCATTATTGTTTTAGACATTTCATCCATGACTACAGTGTTTTGGGAACAGAAAAGCAAGCAGCAGAAACTTACACTTTATTTATTTCTGAGACTGCCCCCTAGTGGCAGCAGCACTGGTTACCAGCTCAGCCTGAGATAACCAAGATGTGCAGAACACCATAAAAGACGTTTGACTGATTTCTAAACAGGATTTTGACACATTATTTGTGTCGTCTGTTGTTTGCGGCTCAAAACGAGTTGTTTTTCCTCCTCTGCTCATGTTTTAACACATAGTTATTGTTGTTGGTTTGGTGCCACTGCGGCGTCCTTTTTGATGAATTTTATGACATGTAAATATTTGTAGTTTGTTCATTTTAATGGGTAATTCAAGCGTGTGTTGAGCCTGTTTTGAGTGTGGCGTCACGCCGCCCGTTGGAGGAGCTTTGATGAGAAAAAGCAAAGCGGTCGGCTCATCCTCACGGAGGAAACGAAACAACAGAAGTACCCACCTGTCAGCACTTTGCTATCGCAGGCAGCATCTTCTGGTCCTGCAGATTTATTTGAATGTGACTGGAGTCACAGGTGTGTGTGTGTGTGTGCGTGCGTGTGTGTGTGTGGTGTTGGCTGCATGCAAACAGTTCACAGTCATTAAAACTGGGTTATAAATAGAAAAAATGAGAATAAACTAATTATACAGTTCCTGTTTCATCCTGTCTTTGCAGGGGCGAGACTACTGTTCAGAGGAGGAAGAGGAAGATGGGACATAGCACATAGGCCCCCAAAAGTCATCCTCACAGAGAGCCTCACTGAGTGTGTGTGTGTGTGTGTGTGTGTGTGTGTGTGTGTGTGTGTGTGTGTGTGTGTGTGTGTGTGTGTGTGCGCGCGCATGTAGACTTTGCCCACATAGACATTATGAGTCAACGATGAGAGGCAAAGGGATGGCTTCCTGCCTGGATGCCCAGCAGGCCTGTGCTCAGTGTCTTAACTCTCTCCAGCAGTTCCTGGCAGCCTGAAACCCGCTCTGCTCTGCTCTGCTCTCCTCTGCCTCCACCAGCCTTCTAAATGAACTGGCAGCTACTTTGTTCTCTCTTACTCTGGAGAAATATGAATTCTCCCTCCATCTGCAGCGTAAACCAACAAGATTCCCATCTAACAACAATACTCTGCTCTTTCTCCCCCTCATTCATTTATATGTAAAACCTCTTCATGCAGATCCATACTTTATTGGATTACATTGGCACACAAGGGGGAGGCTTTAGTAGAAGGTAGAATTAGATGCATTAGGATTTATGTTGCTCACCCACAAGAAGTGACCTACTTAGATCCCAGGAAGCTAATTGTTGAGTGTGTACATGAACAATTATCAAATCATCTGTATGCTTTAATGTCAACATCTGAGGGCTCGGCTGCATAGAACAGAACTTTTATAAATCTCTGCATCATCGGATCAAGTGTCATGAATGAAATAAAGTAGCCTGACAGGCTTGTAGTTGTGCACTTGTATTTTGCTGCAGTCTCCCACATTCTGTGCTGAGTAAGCAGTCAGAGCCTGGAGCAAGACTTCTGACTGATACCAAGGAGACGTGGTGTCAGGAGCTGTTTTACATGAAAATGTTTTACAACTTCAGTCGTCTGACCACAGAGAGCAGTTTAAAAATAAAAGGAATTCCAGTGTGCATCAGAATGTGTGTGAAAGAAATCTTACAGGATAACACAAGAGCACCACCTGCTGGTTAGGGCTTCTCCTTGTGTTTTTGTCCCTCAGAGAAGGGATCCAAACTATTCAAGCTGCTCATCCTGAAGTCCTGAACCGCCAACCCATCAGTCCTCAGGATGAGTCAGCTCTCTGAAAATGGAAAATCTAGTTTTAAACTTCTTTTTGAGCTGAATGGAATTACAAGATGTGTCCAGAATAGCTCATGAGATTATTATTATTTGTATTACAGTCATATCTATTTTAAAAGGCATAATTATTACATCACGCTTTTAGAAAAACAAAAATATTTTAACAAGTATTCAAGAGAAATTAATAATAATAATAATAATAACTAATGAAACTGGCTCTGACAAGATGACACCACTCATAACCTAATAACTTGTTGTGCAGCCTTTTGAGGAAGTTGAGTGATTTATGTAACTCGGTGAGACTTGTACACCTGGTATTCTGGTCCACTCCTCAGGAGCAAACTTCCTTCTCCAGATGTTTCAGCTCCTGCCACAGATGTTCAACAGGATCTAGATCACGGCTCATAGAGGGACACTTCACCTCAGTCCAGTATTTGGTTCAGATCCATGCTTGTTTGGATGTTTGGAGCCTTTATCCTGTTGGAGGACTCATGACCTGCCATTGGGACCAAGCTTTCTGACTTGGCAGTGTGTTTTACTCCAGAATGTGTTGATGTTTCATAAAACTCAATTAAAGACATGTTCAGATGCAGCAAATGATTTCCAGAACAGAACAGAGCCTTTTCCATGTTTCTTTCCTTTGTTTGTTTCATTTTTATGTCTGAACATAGAGCTGATGTGACATCGAGGATTCTCCCAGAAGCTTTAGAGCTTGTCAACATGCATTTAGTCAAATTCCAGTCTCACATTTGATGATTTGCTTTCTATAGCGGTGTCCTCTGCAGTCGCCTTCCTTTAAGTCCACTTTGACCCAAACAGCGATGGACGGTGTGATCTGACACTGATGTACTGATGAGTTGACCTTTAATCCTTTTGTAAGTTCATACTTATCTGTCTCTTCAGTCTGTCGTCAGTGTTTCTCTTGAGGGAGGTTGTCTACAGCCCTGTGGACCTTAAATTCTAAATAATCTGTCCAGATGTACTCAGAGGAGCATCAGGCTGCTTAGAGATGGTTTTCTCTGTGACATATTATCTGCATTGTTCATACAGGATTTGCCCTGCTATTAAAACCTTGAGCAGAGACTTATTTCAGCTACGTGTTCTCTGAAACCTCAGTTTAACATACCAAAACCGTGGCAGCTCCTGGAACGTACATTTATCCCAAACATGACGGAAACAAACGAAGCTCTCTGTCATCCATAGATCGGTTTAACAAAGACTAATGGCTCTGTGTCAAGTGCACGACCAAAATTACAAAGCAGATGTTTTGCTATGACAGAAGAGCGAGTTGGAGCCATTGAAAAGAAAAAAAAGATGTTCAAGCAGCCCCAGCGCTGAAGTCTGACGCTGATCCAACAGGGTGAGGTTATTTCCATCAAAGGGAGACTGTAGAAAACAGTGACTAACTGGAAATAAAGTAGCTTATTTATGCAACATTTCTTTATTTTGCTTAACAATCACACAGTCCAGTTTGAGCCCAGAGGATGCTACAAGCTCCAGAGCAAGTCCCAACATGGGCAGCTTCCACCAGTCAGAGCTGTTCATCCAGATGGACAACCTGTGGTTTAAAACAGTCCTCTGTTAAAATAATAAAATAAAATACAGCCTTAAAAGGCTAGAAATATTTAAAGATTTGTGCATGGATTAAATGGTTTTTCCCTGAATGCTTCTTCTCATAAATGTGTTTTTGAAGCACTAGAGGGAGCTCAGACGAGGTGCATCCAACAACATGTTCTCATTACCTCAGTGGAGGGAAAACATTACGGTGTGGCAGAGATCCCAACTTAAATAAACAACCAAGTCAGGACAGCAACTAAAGAGAGCCGGCTTTGCCCGTCTGTCTGTGTCTGTTGTCGGTGCGCTATAATTTCAAGGAGGGTTACTGTAATCATAAAAGCATACAGTATAATACTATAATGGCACGCATTGATGCCAAGTTTTGGAGCAGGAGGTACAAGTTTGAGGACAGATGCTTAAAGCCTCCACATAAAAGTAAAAAAAGTGAAATTTCTGATGATATTTTGTTGTTGATGGTTATCTGTTGTCAGGTGTTTTGATTTATTGTCAGGAATATTAAATGTTTTATTCCTAAAACTTAATGTTTATTTTACACTTTTATATATAACCCCATTAGAGTTTTCATTTACATTTATGAAATACAATCCTTTAATTTACTAGAGACTGTGAGATTAAAGCTTCTAGATTTTCTAAAATGACAATATTCCTCGATGTGAGTCACGTTTATCTTAAAGCTCGTGCTCTGATGATGCACTCTAAACATTAAAATTATCTCCACAAATAGCAATATTAAATTTGCATTAACTGCTGCTGCATCTGTGAATAGGCACTAATAAATAAAGTCACAGTGAAATGTTCAAAATATCAGGTTTAATAATTATTATACCTGTGGTTTTGTGCATAAGTCTTAAATTATCCCTCATTTCTTCAATTTCAATGTTTTAAAGTGGTTTTAAATAATGTTTTATTAGATTTTTTAATTCTTTTGGCTGCTTTCTTGCTCATTTTCCCTTCAGTATCTGACCGTTTCCAGAGGAATGTCATTTATTTTGGTTTTTAATGAATCATTCAGGCTTTAAAGGCTCCTAAACTCAAGGAATGAACCAGTTTTATTGACATGTAACAAACTGAAGTACTCTGAACAACTGCAGGCAAAACTGAAATGCATAAATGTTCTAACTTTATTTTAGAATCCTTGAAGAAAAGTGTTTGGTGGCAGAATGACTGCTAACTTTGAGAAGCCATCAATTTGTGTGAAGGCTGTTTGAACAAGGAGTCTTCAGACGTGTAGCATCAGAATCAGTGTTTGAACAACTGAGTGGAGGAGATTCCAAGACTGAGCAGGTGAGGTAAAGTTATTTGTTATTTCTCCAAAGAAATACTACATTTACCATTTAACTGATGTCAAATAGTATTTTAGCAACAAGATGATTCCTAAAGAGATATTGGCTGAATATTATAATCTGACATCACTTTAATATGCTGTGCATTTTTAAGCCTGATTCTTCTTTTGTCCACTTTCCTTATAGCTCACACTCTCATGATCAGGAACAAGAACTGGACTGAGAATGAGGGAGAAAGCAGCCAAATGTCCCCTCAGAAGTTCTACAGAACTACTCATCAGGATCAGTTTCAATTTGGATATAAAATCTGGATGTTTTGTAGCAGAATATAAAGAAACGAGGAGTGGTTTACAGCTTTTGCACAATACTTGTGGTGTTTCTGTGATGCATTAGATGCTTTGGTGTGTGGGAAAAGTATCTTGAAAAAAGTGCAGCAGCAGCCTGGAAACCAGAGTCAGAGTTGATGACTTCATGATGGTTCAGCAGCATCCAAAAAGCTGCACAGAGTCAGGGTGGGGAGACTCAGGGAAAGAACTACTCAGAGCTGCAGGACAAAGCCTTCAGAGACTTACCACTATACATGATCAGCTAAATGATTGTTGTTGTTTTATAAGAGGTATTAATTATATGATCAATGGAGAGGAAACGGCTCCTCAGCAGCCAGCAGGGATGTAGGAGGGGTAAAGAAGCCCACCCTGCCCTTCTCCCCCACCCTTCCTCCTTTCTCCCCCCTCCAGCAGCGTGGCTCACTCACTCCTCTCCCTCTCCCTCTCCCTCAGTCTGAAGGACTCCGGCTGCAGGTCGCAGCGGAATCTGGGAGCTAAGATGCGGGCTGTCGGGGCCGCGGGAGTCGGTGTGCTGTGGGCGGCGCTGGTCGCGCTGGTTCCCAGCTGTGTGTCGGAGCTGGTGACGCTGGTGCAGGAGCAGATCCAGCCCGAGTCCTCCCTGCTGCCGCCGAAGGTTCTGATCGCGATCCTGGCTCGGAACGCAGCGCACAGCCTGCCGCACCACCTGGGCTGCATCGAGCGGCTGGAGTACCCGAAGGAGCGCCTAGCGATCTGGTGAGAGCCGCTGATGGAGTTCAGAGCGCTTCCACGCACGCGTGAGCCCATTAAAGTGCACGGTGGTCTGAAAAGCAGCGTGCGCTTTTGCAGACCTGTTGCAGCCTCGTTACCTCGCGTGTCTGCTGGCATGCAAACTGCACACAGAGAAGATGAAAGAGCTGCTGTGCACGGAAAGCCTTAATCACGCGCTGCTATATGAATAAACGAGCCTTTAAAAACAGCAGGACTGCTCCCCAGGTGAGTCAGGACAAAGAGGGAGCTGCAGGTGGAGGGATGAAAGGGAGGCATTGAGTTGGTCTGACAGCAGCAGGACAGTGTGTGTGTGTGTGTGTGTGTGCATGTGAGAGAGTTCTGAGAAGTCATGTGTGAAATATCTGCGTGCCTTTGCATGGATGGGGGTTATGCAGGTTTGGGAAATACATGAAAGAGAAATCCAACAAAAGTCGAGTGATATGGCTGCAGGAATTATCTGATGAGGCCTGTAAAAAAATCTAGGACATGAATGTTTTCCCTCTTTTTTGTTCTCAGGGGACTTTGTTATATTCTGTCTGGCAGGCTCTTGTTTTGTTTCCCACCCTTCCTTTGGTGAATGTCTTGTTTGTACAGAGCCTGTTTCTGATTCAGAGGGTGTGTGTGTGTGTGTGTGTGTGTGTGTGTGTGTGTGTGTGTGTGTGTGTGTGTGTGTGTGTGTGTGTGTGTGTGTGTGTGTTGGGGGGCTTTACTCCACAGCAGAGTGCTAAAGAGACTGAGCTTAAACGGCTTTGTGAGTTTAACCATCAGAAGAAAGGCCTCAGCATCAGTTATGAGGGGCATCTCACTGCTGTGCTGTCAGCTCCAGAAAAACAAAAATATCATTCAGTAGAATAACATAAACTCACATGCATTATTGAAAGGGTTTATTTTGCCTCTATATAGGTTGTTTCTGCACAAAAGTTACTTTATCACATATTCTAGAGAGTTTCCTGAACAACTTCTGTTTAGAGAAAAGGTTTATGCAAATAAATGTAAAATGCAAAAAAAAAAGAAAAAAGATTTAGGTCTAAAGGTTTATTAAATAACATTTCCTCAAACGTGTATGGCGTTTTGGAGATTTGAGTTGTTTTAAGAAGGCAGCAATAAACTAAACAGAGGCTGTCTGGAAGCCCTACTAAAAGTAATAATATTTGTACAGATTGCACAGTATTCATTTAAAATGCAGCGTGATTACAAAGCTGTTAACTCAGAGGAATTTAAGAGTTGTAAAGAATCCTAATAAAATCCAGTTAAAAGAATTCTGATTCTAATATATTCAATCATCAGAAAAAGACTGGCATTTGGAACTAATTTAATCTGTTATCATTTTTCTGCTTTGTACCATTTTTATTGGCTTTTTTGTGGTAAAATGGGTCAGGGTAATGACATGTTTAACTGACTATAACTCAAGCTGTGCTCTTGTCATCGTTACATCTGCTCAGCAACAACAACAAAAAGGCAAACCACCTAATAAATGTCAGATCTGTCTTTCACAAATTGCTGCAGAAAAATAATGAGTGAGTGTGTGAAGCTCTTTAGATCATAAACACTTTGTAAATGAGGAGTGATTGCTCTTTATGAAACTAGTTCCTTTTGATGTAATTACATTTATTGGCAGCTCTAGTCTTTATTTGACAGAAGCTACTGCACTTTGGTTGGTTTTGTTGGTTATCAGCTGATGAATTTGTTAATTTTTATGTTTGGGTTTTAACTAAAAAAAAGCCATGTCCACATTTTAGTCCCTGGTTGTCATCACTCATTATTTTCTGATCCTGCTAATTAAGATTTGCCTAAACTTCATGTTTAGATAGATAGTTCAGTCTTGTTCACAAGTGACAGGATGAAGCCTCAGAGATCGGAGCTCCGTCTGCAGTAATGAGAGAGTTGTTTCAGTCTGTTGTGTTGAAGTTAAAAAACAAAGGTCTTTATTTACTGGTCAGTCTATTTTCTGACCCTCACCTATAATTATGAGACTTGGATCCAACCTGAAAGAACGAGATCCTGGATAGAAGCTGAAATGAGCAAAGGGTATTCAGCTAAAGAGCTAGGAGTAGAGAGGCTGCTCCTCCTCATCAAAAGGAGTCACCTGAGGTGGTTCAAGCATCTGGCAAGGATGCCTCCTGGTTGCCTCCCTCTGGAGTTTTTTTGGGTATTCTGGATCATCTATGGATCCCCCAGGAGGAGCTGGAGAGCATCACTTTGTAACGTGACTTTGTGTAGGCAGCAAAACCAACGATGGATAGACAGTATGACGCCTATAACTAAAATTTAAGTTAAAACTTCACATGTTTTGACATAAAACAGTTTTACCAGTAATCTTTTACATCTATTATTGGTTTTATGGATGACCTTTTTAAAGAAAAGTATCAAAAATAGCTTGTGACTTGCAGCCTCCAATGTTTCTTCTTTATAAAAGAAACAAGATTTTTCTACAGTTTGTGAGAGCATCAAGGATCAGGTATGGTTCACTTGTTGGCCCAGTTAGATAATCTGATATGACCTCACTGAACCATTTCATGCATCATGTCATGCGGTACCACCAGCAGACGTGTTTCATATGGACTAGTTTAGACAGTTATAGAAGTTTTTTCCTTCAAAGTGGGTGCAGGTTTACAGGATCGTCACAGAGTGAATGAAAGAATGTAAGGTATTAGAAAGAGGGGGATGGTTGTTAGAGACAAGGTGGACAATATTAGAAACTACCCACAAGGCATAGCAGGTTGGTTAATCCACATTCCCTCACAAGCTCAGCTAAATCTGCTCTCCTGATCCGTACTGAGTTTTTCTTCTTCTTAATAATAAAAAATACTAAAACTGTGTATTCTTTCCAGTTCAACAGCTATATCCAGACTGTGGGTAAAAGCAGCGAGCTGCAGGTTTGCTCTGACATTTACGTTTTGGTTGGTATGCTGATAGTTTTTCTTCTTGTTTCTTTTTGCCTGCGGGCGGCTAATTGCCTGTCGGCCGTGTTCATGTTGCTCTCCAGGTGCTGAGCTTGGCTTGATTTGTTGACTTGTCAAAAGCTGAACTTAGACATCACCTTTCCCTGAGGACATGCTTTCTCTTCTTTTCTTTTGTGCCATTATTGTCTGTTTATTCATTCATTATAAAACGACCCACGCCATGTTTTTGACTGTCACTGAACACTTAGTGGTTTCATTTTCAATAGCATTTAATTTGATGAATAGTTGAAACAAAACGACATACAGATGAAGAAACTGGCCAGCTGAGCAACATGTGGCTGTATTTTTCTTTTGAAATACAACAAATGTTGATTTACTCAGAAGTCTGAGGCATAAAATGACTGCATTGGTTGAGAATTTTCCATAGTTGCCTAAATATGTACCTTGGGCTTCTAGATGTGTCACATACTGAAGCTCCTGTCAGACAAAGGAAAAACATTGAATGTAAGTGTATCCTAGAGCTGTTTTATTGTACCCTGAAGGGATTTAAATCATGTTATATGATGTAGCATGTCATGAAAACATTTAGAGGTTGTTTTGACAAGTGTTAGAGAGACTTAAGCAGTGATAGATGGACCATAACAAAATGCAGTTGAATGCTGTGTAAAAGTAAATCAGTCTGTTTGATCAGTTCTGCTTTATTGTGGTTTAGTTTGAACAGAAGCACGTTTTCAGTTTCATTCAGTAGCTCACGTAGCGTCACCAGAAGCTAGCTAAGGAGCATTTCACACCTCCAGAGGTGAGATACTAACGTTAGCGAGCGGCCGAGCGCTGAAGGATGAATACAACTTACACTCCACAGAAACTTTAAAAAAATAAGATAAACATCAAAATGTTCTATAAGCTCACAAAAATGTTGCCAGCAGAGCTCTAAATAAAGGACAACAAAAATAACAGCTAAATGTTCCTGTTTATGTACGTTAGCGTTAGCATTAGAGTGCAGCTATGATGTTTAGATCAGGATGCTGAAGCTTCTTTTATCTGTTGTTTAACTGATGACTTTACATTTTTTAATGTTGCAAGCTCTCAGCTAAAACATGGAGTTAACTACAATATAATTTATTTGGGATGCTTCACCTAAATCGCTATGACTCACTCCCATTAAGCTAACTTGCGTTTCTCTTCTGTTGATGTGTGTTAGCTCGCCTAAACTGAGGCGTTTCTCTCTGTGATCTGGTAAACATGTCTTTTCTTGTAGTTTCAGTCGATCACTCCAACAAAACTTACTGAAAAGTTGTTCTCTGTATTCATAGATCATTGTTCTGATAAAAACTTTGTGCTTATAATTCTAAATGTGGTGGGTGCTGCTGGAAGCCTGCAGCCTCAGGTTTCCAACGCGTCCCCTCCTGTCACACGTGCACCCCCACACAATGGCTCATATCAAAATTTAAAGTCCAGCTATCATTGTTATAATAATTTTTCTTCAATAAAATATTGTGATGGTTTTATGGCTCAGACTAGCTACTACAATATGCTAGAATTCCATGACCTCTTTCTTTAAAAGTAGAACTAACACTCATGAGAATGTTATAAACTGTTTGTTAATTTTTATTTAGTCCACTTCAGTCACATTAATGCAAAGATTTGAGTGACATGTTGCTAGCGTTCATTAGTGTTTTTGATACAAAATCATGCTAACAGGTATTTGTTAACCCATCCTGAGAAAACAATCCTCCAGTATTTGGATGCTAACAGTCTGTCAACTTATCATTTAAAGCCCAAACTAATAAAACATTTACACCAAACAGCTGCAGATAAGTTGACTACAGTAGATACAGCTCTGTATCTGTGTAGGTTTGAGTTTAATGGGACTTTATGAGAGAATTGGAGGGTTCTCTTAGTGCTTTGGCTCTACATCATGAGGATGAAGTGAGCTGTTGTATGTTATCTGGTACCGACATCAGGGGCATTTGTAAGTGATTAGTGTCTTTGGGATTTGCCAGCATGCATTAGATCACAGCATTTGTTTAATTATCTACAACGTCCTGTTTTAAGTAGGGCTCTGAATGTGCCAGCTTTAGTTTCTCCTCTCGTACGTCTGTGTTTATTAGATGTTCAGTCACATGTGGGTTCTGTTGTGCTGTTCTGGCTCGGCCACCGTTTTTCCGTTCTCCCAGTAAGTTTCAGAGTCAGAACCGTGTGAGGAGACGGGTCACGGCCATGTCCCAGTCAGTATCACCCACGGACATTTTATTTACTGTCACATTCAATCTGTGGGAAAATGCACAGGTTCCTGAACAGCTGCTACAGTGTGTGACGCATAACTCCAAATATGCAAGGTGCAACTGTCCAGATTAGCAACGTGTATGAAAAAAATAACGTTTAAGAAAAAGAAGTATTTTACTTTATTAGTTGGGACACTAAAAAAAAAAGCAAATAAATCTATAATCTATGCTTTAAACAGTTCTAAGAAAAAACTCTTGAGGGTCAGGTAGTTTTGTAGCAAACCTTTGGTCAGAAAAGCTTTGGCAGATCAAAGAATGCTTAAATTATCGTGGTTTTTATTTAGCAAAAACCCATCAGTGTTAGGTTTAGTTTAGGAATTTGGGTTACTGACCAGTAGGTAGAGGGCTCAAGTCACTCTTTTGACCTTTAACCCTGTTTGGCCCTTGAGTAAAGTTCCAACACTTAACCTAAATCTGCTCCAGGGTCAGTGCTACCTGCTGACCTTTTGCTTCCTAACAAGCTATAAGCAAAATATCAGTTTGCTTCATGTGACTATTAAAGTATTATTAAAAATATATTATTTATAAACTAAATACAATTATTGCATGCAAAAAAAAAATCACAGTAACAAAAAAAGTTGTATGTTTGGTCATAAAAACAGAGAAGCTCATTCCATATTAAGACCTGATAACTGAAGGTCATGGTTCATACTCTAGTCCTGGTCCTTATTCTGGTCCTGGTCCATCCTCAGGCGGCAGTGTTTTGATTTAAATGAAATCCGATCAGATAGATACTCAGCTGGTGCTGCAGCAGGCCAGTCTAGGTGCGGCAAAGCATGGGCAAGTGTTTTAGATTAGCGCTGGAACAAGATGTTCCTGTTTTTGGTTAAACGGTGCAGCTAAAACAAAGGTGCATCCATTTATTTAGTCAAAAATGGCAAATTTGCTCAAACCAAAACAAATCTCTCCAAAGTAACTTAAAGATTAGAGATCAAATTAGACAGAACTCTCTGAAAACACAAAAATGTGCAAGAAAAACTCTACAACCTGGAACTGGTGGAGATTTCAACCTTGGCTAAATACTTTTCAATACCAATTTGTGTCATCATACGAGCAGCACAACTTCCTGTGATCATTGCAGTAAAGAACCATCATGCAGTGCAGCCGTGTGATTTAATTCTGTGCAAGACTGCAGGGCAGGCAGTCGATATGATTATAAAGTATGACTTTAAATGGGCGTTGAGTCCAACTCCAGATGAGTCACATTTTTGTATTGTTGCTGCAGGCTTTCTGTGGGAGTCTTTCACACCTGATGATGAGGTGTTATTACTTAGAAGATTACTATGTGGCTTTTAAAAAAGAAAAAAAAAAGAAACAGTGACTTCAGGGCCTAATATTTGCCAGTTCTTTGTGAAGTTTAGAGGATGCAGCTGATGAGAAACCTGACAACAGATCAGACGTTTTCTTTTTGTCCTGAAGCTAGAAAGTTTTTATGGCAAAGTTTTTCCTGCTTGCATTAAGAATGGCCCGGCATTCACGTTCCTGCTCCTTTTCTATCTTTTTTCTCAACCTTTTTCTCCTTCATCTCTTTCTTCATCCTTATTTACTGACTTTCTATTTGTTCTCTCCCCAATCGTTCACAGCAAGTTCAGTAAAACTTAACCAAACCAGCTTTTGATGCCTGTTGGAGACTGAGACTGCCTTCTGAAAGATGAGCAGTTATATAAAATATTTCCCTTCAGCCTGATAAGAACAGCCTTTAGGTCATGCCTCATGCAACAATCAGATACTTTCTTTAGTATTTGAGTAGCATCACTTTTTTTTTTCTTTCCAATTTTGAATTTGAACGCTGAATGTCACACCTGAGTGAGACTCTGCCAGCTTTTGAAACTTGTGTTGACCCTCAGCGCTGTGAGGAATTTCAGTCAGGAGGTCCCATCTGACCAAAACACCTCCTCCCTCCTTTCTTTTCCCCCTTCATCGCTCTACCCATCAGCCCCCACCTCTTTCTCCTTTCAAGCTATAAAACAAACAACCCAGCCACGTCAGCCTATAGGTGTTAGGGGCATCAGCAGTCAGGTCTGAAGGAGGCCTTCGTGCTCCCTAATTTTATGAAGTACTCAGTCATTCTCGGCGACGATATTAGATGGTTTATTGAATCAACAGTCAGCTGATACTGGCCTGCTGGGCCCTTTCAGACCTGTGTTTACCTGGGTCAGGTTCAGAGACAAGCCCCTGTGTTTAAGGTCAGATTATCTGACACACTTTCCTGGAGTGGATAATTACCAGAGCCAGCGAGGGAGCGTGTCCGAATGAAGAAATGTTGAACGAATAAAAACAATGTTTTTTCTGCAGGTTTTAGCTCTTAAGTTCGATCCAAAGTTTGTGCTGAAGACTGCAATCAGTGGCTTAAATGTCACCACAACAATAAAACAGAAAAACACTGGTCACCTTCATGCACGTTGTTTAGGTGAGCAGAGCAAAGAGCCTATAAGTGTTGATCTGTTGTCTAAACTCTTCTTTTTTCTGACTGAACATCTTTGAAATCTGCAGGAAGAAGCCCAGTCCTTTATCCAGCAACCTGCAGGATGCCTGCATCACAGTCTCAAACCTCACATAGATGTCTCTCCCCCCATCAGTCAGACTTTAAGGTGTCATATAAAAGAACAGGAATCACATGGAAGTTATCTCAGAATGCACCTCATCTGTCATTTGGAGGTGATAATAACCTCTATATGACGCAAATCTCATCAGAAAGGCAGAAATTAGATAACAAGAAAAGAATAAATGGACATCTCTGCAGAGGGAGTGGTGGGGTGTGTAGGTGAGGGTTCGGGATGCATGTGTTGTCCAGATGCTTCTCATAAATTTAGAGGAGGGAGGAAGTCTAATCCCAGAGCTGCAGGCAACAGAATAATGAGGCTTCTGCTTACAGTAAACTTCAAAAAAACAGTAACACAGCATGAGGCAGGAGGAAGAAAGAAGCAGGTATGAAGGAACAAAGAGAGGGTTTTTTCTGATAAAACAACAGGTTATTAGTCATTCCTCATGTGCAGCTTTATGGTGCACGCCCTTTGTTGATTTTACTTCACATCGACAGATGAGCAAAGTACTCGAGTGGGTTTGAAAGAAGCTGCAGATTTTTTGATTTGGAAACGGAATCACAGATCAGTTCGGCTCAGCTGCAGCGGCTTGTTTTGGCCTGAAGGAAGGAGAAGTCGAGGAGAAAATGCACGCACCGGTATCTTCCTCCTCAATAGGAATGCAATTTCCTTAATTTTTGTACATGCGGTAACCATGTGCATGTATGCATCATTTAGCTCCACATATCCAGACATAAGAGGGTGCACCGAGATGTAATGGCTGTAATGGAAAATCACACATTGCACCAAATCTGTGGAGTTTAGAGCAGCTGGGCAGCAGAAGGAGTTCACACAAGGATGTAAACTGAGAAAAAAGGTCAGAAATATCACCTCAAAAAGCTGTGAAAATGTCTGTTTACATGTGATTCATATTTAGACTCAAAATCTCTTAGGAAAAAAAACAAATTCTGTGAGTGTTTGTTCATTTTTTAGAATACTTTTTGTTTTTAACTGTTCCTAACAAATACACAAGTCAACGTGGACACATGGAGAGCACATCCTGCCAGGAAAAGCCTCTAAAGCAAGTGAGCGTTCTACAAAGTCAGAGCCAGGATTTATAGGTCCTGAAAGTGTTTAATGAGCCCCTCAGAAGTTTTAAAGTCCAGTTCAACTTTTTTTTTCCCCTAATTATCTCTATAAATTAACAATTCTTTGAGAAATCTATGCAGATTTTCAGTTATTTACCAGTAAAATAAAGTTACAGATGCTGTAATTTCCCCCATGTGTTAATTTACTTTATTTCTCAGAAGTTCTCTCGTGTTAGATCAGCACCTGGAGCCAAGGCTGCAGTTTGTGAATGAGCGGCATGTAGGAGCACATTCATTTTCTTCCAGCAAAACATGCAGATGTGTGTGCACATCCCTCTATTACCAGAGAGTCAGGTGTTCCAGCGTGTACCTAACCTGTCATAAAATAAAACAGCAGATAGTCATCAAAGGTCGTGCAGTTTTGCACCCAAACACACACATTTTTACTTTTGACTCACCGAAGGTTTTAACGCTCTCATTTAAAACTCTAAACTAGCACTGGGGCAGCTCATAAATAACAGGTCGCCCTGCTGTAAAAAACATTCCCAGGACAGAAAAATTATCATCCTTCTGCTTTGCCACAAATCTGCTCGTACATGCACCCAGAGAGACGTGTTATTACGGTTATTGACCCTGTGGTTTTGGGTCTGCAGCTGCTTCACGTGGATCAGGAGTTTCTATTTGTTTCAGTGGATATGATTTATATTTAATTTAAATAATTCTGTGTCATTTTTAGCTCTGTCTGTTTGCTTTGAGAGTTGTTTTTCTGTGTCCATTCCGTCTAAAATTGGCTGTGATTTTGGAGACAGTGCAGCAAGGAATATTACAGCAGGCAGTGGAAAACTCCTGAGCATGTGTGTGTGTGTGTTTGTTTGCACACACACACACACTCAAGCTCCATTTTTTGCCTCACATCCTGTTGACGTTTTCCTCTAAATGACTTTGTCTGAATGTGACGAGTGGAAGGAACGAGTTGTTATTTTTTGTGATGCCTGCAGATAATGATAAAGTGTTTCACAATGGCTTGTTCAGGGTTTTATTCATTTTGCGTAACTTCATCACACACACACACCCTGACCCACAGTGGTCACAGTGTCCTCTCTGAGCCAGCCCTGTCAGCTGGAGTAGAAATCTCTGCAGAGAAGAGTGCAAACCGCAGCAGCTGCACCCCTCCTGAAATCATTTAATACAAATATAAACATCGTTGTGTGCAAAATGGTGCTTTTAAATTAT
This sequence comes from Callopanchax toddi, assembly GCA_006937965.1. NCBI lineage: Eukaryota > Metazoa > Chordata > Actinopteri > Cyprinodontiformes > Nothobranchiidae > Callopanchax > Callopanchax toddi. The sequence continues at coordinate 2,356,059 of SSNR01000011.1, forward strand.
TCAAAAATTATTTATGCATCAAATTACATGCTGATTATAAAGTTCAGAGTACCTGCAGGCTAACGTCATCCCACTTTGTAGGTGATTTTTAAAAGTTGCAGCCGTTCTGTAAAGAAGAGTCTGCACCTGTTTCATTATTTTTAACCTGAGAGAGACATCTGTTTCTGCTGTGGCTCCTCAGAATGATTTCATTTGTGCACCTATTTAGGCAGAAAGGATGTTTTGCAACGCCAGATATTAGTTGGACAAAGCATCTTCTTCATGATGCTCCCATTTCAGAGTCTATAACTGGAACTAAAACGGTTGTTCATTTGTTCTGTGATGTATTCCAGGGCAGCGACAGACCATAATGTGGACAACACCACAGCCATGCTGAGAGAATGGCTGAAGACAGCCCAGCGTTTGTACCACTATGTGGAGTGGAGGCCGATGGAGGAGCCGAGGTTGGTTCTTAGTACTATAAACGTGTTCTTATTCTTTTATTGTATAAATTGAGTATATTTTTTGTATCAGGTCTTACACAGATGAGTGGGGTCCGAAGCACTGGCCTCCCTCCAGGTTCAACCACGTTATGAAGCTGAGACAAGCGGCTCTGAAGGCAGCCAGGGAACGATGGGCCGACTACGTCCTGGTAACACACCTCTAATGATGAATGAGAGAAATCTGGTTTTAAACATGTAGTTTCTACATTACAGCAGATCTTAGTACAGTTATGGTCTGGATTTTGATTTAAAAATGTTTATCAGTCGATTTAAGAAGCTAACGTATGAAAAAACAGAATAATTTATAATTATGAAATGATTAATTTGGATTTTATTTGTGGAGAATGTTAAGTGGCACGATTTGTTACTAATATTTGTACAGTATAACTACTGCGTTGAACATGAACTGATAAAGAAACAATCAGCTGATGTAAAACTGGTGAAGTAGAGATTAAGAATGAACCCTTTTATGTATTCGTGCACTAGCTATCGATGATATATTTGCACCATATTGGACTTAATGCACTGCAACTGTGGAGTGACAGTAATATTCTTATAATAATGCAACTAAATTGTCAGTTTGTTTGTGGAATCTATATTTCTGTGCGCACTATTTTGAAATTAATACAATGTTTTAAAGTCTCAAAAACAATTAAAAAACTGACTGAGGTTGCTATGTTTGATGCATCAAAGGGTTCATCCTCTAATTCTAATTCTTTGAGTTTTCTCACTGAGATCATTTATTATTTTTGTATCTAATTGATTTTTTGATTAATGCACAACTTGATGTAGAAATAAAAAGCCAGAGTGACAAACTACTAGGTCTCATTATGTTATTATTTTTAAACTGTCTCAGTGGATCATGACGGTCTGCTCCTCTCTAGTTTGTCGACAGTGACAACCTGCTGACCAACCCTCGAGTTCTGAAACTGCTGATGGCCGAGAACTTGACCCTGGTGGCTCCCATGTTAGAGTCTCGCTCGCTCTACTCCAACTTCTGGTGTGGCATCACCCCACAGGTGCAGTTTAGGTTCGAATCCCTCCACCTGCTCGTCCACACAGACGTTCCTAAATCTCCCTCTATTGTTTCAGGGTTACTACAAGCGAACCCCAGACTACCAGCCCATCAGGGAGTGGAAGAGGCTCGGCTGCTTCCCCGTTCCCATGATTCACAGCACCTTCCTGTTGGACCTGCGCCGTGAATCCAGCCAGGACTTGGCCTTCTACCCTCCTCACCCAGACTACAGCTGGGCGTTCGATGACATCATGGCGTTCGCCTTCTCGGCACGCCAGGCAGGTCAGTTTGAAACCCCACAACAAACAGGAGACCTGCTGCAGGGATGATTACAAAACTAAAGTTTAACATTTTTAACATTTCTGCAGGTTAATTAAATCACACAAAATTTAAAGATCAAAACATTTTGACATTCAGAGGATCGTTAAGTTTGAGCATCAACATGTTCAGTTATTACTTTTGCACCAATAACTTGTTTTTCTGCTTCAACAATCCATCATCAAGGCAGACAAACACTTTTCCTTTGACCTTTGAGGTTTTTGCTAGGGATGCACCGATACTGGTATCGGGCCGATACAGATAACGGTATCGGTTAAAGTTCCCCGATACCAGGAACCGATACCAGTGGCTTCACTGTCTGCGACTTGTGATTTCTGTTGTAGTTTCCTATATTGAACACTAGGGGGAGCTATTGAGCTAAGGAGAAACAGTGTGGGTTGAGAGCTGGAGATGGTGCCAAATAGTTCATTTTATTTGGTTAAAATGTGGAAAACTGCAATAATTTCACTGTGAAATCACAGAAAATGGTTATTTTTCACCTTATATTTTATTTTTGTGGTCATTTTTTAATATATTTTATTTTTTTATCTAACGCAGTTATTTGTTGTAAAAAGCAGAGAAGAAAAAATAAAACCTGTATTCCAATTTGTTGCATTTTTTTGTGTGGTAGAAGTATCTGTATCGGTACGCGGTATCGGCGAGTACTCAGATTTAAGTATCGGTATCGGATCGATTTTGAAAAAAGTGGTATCGGTACATCCCTAGTTTTTGCCCATTGGCTCATTTTCTGAACAGAAAAATCTATAATTGTCTTTTATGTGAACCGAGACATCTGGTTTTGTACCTGAATGTTTTAGATGGTTAGAGTCTTGATGACAAAACCAAGTGAGTTTGTTGAGATTGAACTTTAAATTCACTGTGAAACTGAAACATCGTCCTTCTGATTAAAAGATTGATACGTTTCCTGTGTGAACTTAATTATTCACCAGTGTTTCCGTAATGAGCGATTAATGATTATTTCAGTTATTAAACGCACATATTCCCTATAAGTTTATAGTGAAGATCAAATCAATCTCCACCTGCTTTTTTGTTTGAACATATTAAAATAAAACAAGTGAAAATGTGTGAATGTGAGAGTTGTTGGTTAAATGTCCATGTTTATTTAAAATGTTGGGTTAAGAGGTTATATTTACAGAACCTGTGTGTGTGTGTGTGTGTGTGTGTGTGTGTGTGTGTGTGTGTGTGTGTGCATGTGCGTGCGTGTGCATGTGTGTGTGTGTGTGTGTGTTAGGCGTCCAGATGTATGTGTGTAACAGAGAACACTACGGTTTCCTGCCTGTTCCTCTCAAGCCCCAACAAAGTGTAGAGGATGAAAGAGAAAGCTTTATACACACCATTACAGAAGCCCTGAGTGAGTACACACACACACACACACACACACTGACTGAGACACTCAGGGTTGTTTCTCCACGCTCTTGACCTCGATGACCTTCCGTTATTACATCATGTCGACCCTCTCATCCTCCTCCTCCTCTTGTCTCCTCCTCCCTCTCTAGTGGAAATTCAGTCATTTTCTAAACCTTTTTGTTCCTATTTAACCTTTGACCTCCTTCTTCTTGGCGTAAACAGTCGACCACGACATAGATCCATCAGAGTACGTCTACTCGCCGCCTTCACCTCCAAACAGGATGGGATTTGATGAAGTAAGTACGCAGAGTTTTCAACTTATTTTTATAAACTTACCGTAGTTTAACTCACTGCTCCTGTTTATCTTAATAATATTATTTTATGAAATAATATTTAAATAGATCGTTATAAAGCCAATCAAACTGCTTTCCTGTTTAGATTTTCCTGATCAACCTGAAACGTCGCCTGGACAGAAGAACCAGGATGTTGAAGACGATGTCGTCTCTGGGTCTCCGTGCTACACTGAGTGATGCTGTAGATGGAAAGTAGGTCTCAAACCTTTTTAACCCGTCTGAAGGGTTTTTGAATCTGAACTCAGCTCAGATATTTGAGTTTCCAGTGATAATCCTCAGCCTTACCACTGCTGGGTGTCTCCTCATCCTTTTTTGCCCTTTTTATTGTCTGCTGCTGTGTTGCAACATGGGGTGTGATTTTGTAATGAACCCATTTTACTGACAGTTTCAGCACTGTGCAGTTAGTAATAAATCCTCCTTTTTGTATATTTTGCTTCCGAGGAGTCAGACTTTTTTTTTTGTTGTTGTAATATTCTAAAATAATCTTGATCAGTATTTCTTTCTCTCAGGGCTCTGAATTCGTCCCAGCTTCAGGCTCTGGGTATTGAGATGATGCCGGACTACAAGGACCCGTACTCGGGTCGAGTCCTCACCAGAGGGGAGATCGGCTGCTTCCTGAGCCATCACTCTATCTGGACTCAGGCGAGGACTTATCACATTATTCTGAACTAATAGCTTCTGTTATAATCTGCTCAGCTGTTCCCCTTGAGCTTGTTTCTGTTTTCTGACAATCAGATGATGGAGCGCGGCCTCCAGAAGGTTCTGGTTTTAGAGGACGATGTGAGGTTTGAGCCCAGGTTTAAACGAAGGCTTCAGGCCATCATGGACGACATCGACAAGGCCCAGCTGGACTGGGACCTCATGTAAGAACTCTACTGTCTTCTTTTTACCTGAGTGTCTGTATCTGGATTGAAGACTTGATATACAGTGAAGTAAATAAGTTTTTACCTCCTTACAGATTTCGTCTGCTCTGCTGCATTTAAGTGTAATGAGTTTTTAAAAATGATTCTCCCTTCAGCTACGTGGGGCGTAAACGAATGCAGGTTCAACATCCGGAGCAGTCGGTGGACGGCGTGAACAACCTGGTGAAGGCCGACTACTCCTACTGGACCCTCGGCTACGCGCTGTCTCAGCAGGGAGCCAGGAAGCTCCTGGCTGCTCAGCCTTTCACCAAGATGCTGCCCGTCGATGAGTTTCTACCCATCATGTTCAACAAACACCCAAAGTCAGTCTCTAATCCAGTTTCCTTTGATTTCTGAAAACCATTTGTGAGAAGCTGCAGTGCTCCAGTTGCCAGCGTGACTGGAAGATGTTCACAAACACATTTTCAGACACTCTGGTTCAGGAACAGACTGGCAAATATTTACAGAGCAACACAAATAGGTGGCTGCAGGTGCAAAGTGCTGATTAATGTGCAAAAAACAGAGGCAGAAATTAAATTACACAAGATTCCTGACCTCAATAAAAGGGGCTAAAATGAGCCAAAGAGTCCAGGAGGAGCTGCAGTGTGGTAATTGTCTCTACATAGACCCAAACACATGTCCATGTCCCCCTGTGGGACATGTGGAGGCTGTGGGACATTGTGTAATGTGTGTAAGTTTGTGGTCAGTCACAACCTTCATCCTGTTCAGCAGCTCCTCTTACTTTTCCCTGTTCTCCTCCTCCTTCTTCTTCTTCCTTTTCTCCGCTCACAAACAGGGCAGGGATTGTTGTGAGGGCTCGCCGGGTACGGCGCCTCACTCAGGACACACAATGGCCTGTTTCACCAGAGGTTTCCATTCCTACCCAGCTCTCCTAATCCTCTTCATCCTCTCTCCCGGCTCCACAATCTTCTCATGTGCTTCTCAGCTCTTTTAAGTCGTCCTCCCCAACATGAGTTATTTCTTTGCACACATTCGCCATCCCTGTGTCACCCCCTTCTCCTCCCCGTCCCTCCCCTCGCTCTCTGTGAGGAATGTGGACCAGCGTGGCTCTTCCTGCTGGTTGGCGAAGGGGGACAGGATTCCCATTGATAGAGCTCAGAGCGTGGGGGTGGGTTTGAGATGAACACTCCACACGTGTGTGTGTGTAGGACTTTATAAATACCTGGAGATGTGTGTCCAGTGTATGGATTACTAAATACATGGTGTGTGTATTCAACAGAGGCAAAAGTGTGTTGAAGAAAGGGGGAAATGTGGAATATTTTGCTCAAAGAGAGAGGACAAATAGCGAGCCTGGTGTAAAAGGCTTCATTGTGTGGAAGGTGTGTGTGTGTGTGTGTGTGTGTGTGTGTGTGTGTGTGTGTGTGTGTGTGTGTGTGTGTGTGTTATTGTATCGCAGCTCCTCTGGGTTTTAATAAAGATTTAGGGTTTTACTGAGCGACGTATCGTCAGGATGACGTGTCTCTACCTGAACTTCAGCTCAGCAGTGACAACAGAATTTAGTGAAAATAGTGAAAATAGACTTATGCCAACCTATAGCATCATAGCTAACCTTGGTTAACAATAGTTATTGAAAAAAACCCAAACTGCTCTGAATAGGCATAAGAGATGTCCAGCTGTGTCATTATTTATAGATGTTTTTAAGAGAACCTCTTAATTATCCGTCAGACAACACCGTCACTTGCTGCACATTTATAAATCTAAAAAGTATATTTTCTGTTTATTATTACAGTAAATGTGATTTTGTGGTTTTTTCACTGCACCAATAATTCACCCAGGATCAGTAATGTCTCCTTGTCCCCGTCCTTCCTCTGTCCTCCCTAGTCTTCAGTACATGTCTCAGTTTGAGCGGCGGGACCTGAAGGCCTTCTCCGTGGAGCCGCTGCTCATCTATCCCACCCACTACACCGGAGAGCCGGGCTACATCAGCGACACGGAGACCTCCACCATCTGGGACGACGAGGCTGTGACCACGGACTGGGACCGGCAGCACGCCCGCAAGACGGCCCAGCAGGGTCGCATCCAGCCCGTGGCCCAGAACAGCGTCACGGGGGACTCGCCTCCTCCTGCAGCTCGGGCGTCAAGAGACGAGCTCTGAAACTCAGACAGAGACGCCGTGAACAATCTTGGAAAAAGAGCTGACAGTCTGTGCAGACGCTCACGCAGACAGAGACAGGTGGATCAGGGCGTCTTATCTGCTGCCTGAGGAGGGGACCGTGAGTTAAAGAACAAACAGACGATGAGCAGAATCTGGGACGAAGGCCAGCACAACTTTAACAAGAAATGTATTTATTCTCCATGTGTCTGCAGTCAGTGTGGACGCAGCCAGGGCCTGAAACACATCAGCTAACATCATTTACAGAATGTGAACGAAATCAATTCTCACAAGAGTGGATTTCTGTCGCTTACAAGATTATAATTTAAACAGAACAGATGTGTTTCTAACAGACAGCTGTAGAATATTAAAAAAAGAGAATTTTTCCATGAAACTGTGCATCAACATTTAACTGTGCATCAACATTTCTGCTGTATGTGTGCGGGCGTGCACGTGGATTTAATCATGTATGCACAGAGCTGAGCATGAGTGGGAGGAGAGAGGATGACGTATTGTACCCAGGGGTGTCACTTCTTCAGATGAAGTCACGCAAACACAAACAAGTACACACTCACACACACACACACTAAAAAAAAGCAGATTCTTGCCAAGCAGCAGGACAGAAACAGATGCTTCTCTGGACCAAAATGTCTGTTCCTGCAGAAAGAGAACAACTTCAACAAAACAAAGTCAATAAAACTTTTTTTGTAAAGTGGGCGGGGCCTGCTTGTTAACATTTCAGATCATCAGCAACACCATGTGTAGCCAGAAAATGAAAAACATTTGAGAAAAACTTCTGGATTCTTGGATTTTTCCTCATCCTTGACACACACTCCTCTTTGTGTAGCTGTGCTGATAGGCTGAAGCAATAAAACAACTTCTCAACTTGTGTGTTTTGTCTCTGCAGACTAAACTGACGGATGTTATTCATCATTTGACATTATTTCTGATTGTTATTGTTTGATTGACATGTTGTTGGAGGTCAGATTTAAACTTAGGACAACAAATCAACAGAATTCATGTTTTCATCTCTGAGAGACGAGTGAGTCTTTATGTATATTTTTGTTTAATCAGATAGAATGTTCCCATGACCTCCAGATGAGAAGATGACTGAAACGTTTCTTTCTGAATTTAAACCCCTCTGTGTTACACAAACTGTGGTGAAACACATGTGAACTGCGACTTCTTCTTGTAAATTTGAGGTTTGGAGAAGTGATCACATAAAGAATACAATCCTCCTGTAATGTTTTGGCTCCAGTTCTGCTCACAGTTTTATGGTTCCTGTCCGTCGTGGGATCTGATGGAGTCGTGGCAGAAGGGAACAGCAGAGCAGGAGTCAGGAACTGGGGTTCCAGAGTGGGTGGAGGTCACATGAGGTGCAGAAAGTGTGCAAACAAACATCAGGTCAATAATAGATTTTTTTTGTTAAGGAATAAATTGCTATGACAGATTTTTTTGTGTTTAAAATCCTGATTTAAACAGGACTCATGTACTTAATTGAGTTACTTTGGGTGCTTTTCATGCAGGATTTCTTCCTCAGACTAATTTAAAGAAAGGCTCTGTGCTGCCACCTGCTGGCTATTTCTGATATCTGTTACAAACCATAACATGACAAACTTCTGGGTTGGTTGCTAAGAAACAGATTAAATGTTTAACAAAGTAAACCACACAGATTTTCTTCCTATTTCCATTATGATTTCTTTAGGTAAAATCCATGTTTTAATTTTATTTAAAAATCTTGAACTTTTTAGCACACACTCTCTAAGAGGCAAATATCTGAGAATCAGCTTCCACTAGATGACAGCAGATACCTGCACATCAAAGAATGGAAAACTGTCAAACACAGACCATTTATTCATATATCTACATTTATTTTGAGAATAAAAGGACTAAAGACAGAACATTTTTAAATTCCCCGAGATGAGGCTGAACATTTAGCTTTAGGGCCCCCTAGTGACATGTGGGGCCCCATGCAGTTTCACAGCTCTGTGCACACAGATGACAGATAAATGTAAAGCATTCTTTATAAAACATGTCTATTCTGACATTTTAAACGAATACAGGCTTACCTTTGATAAAAACAATCTGTTCACTCTGACAATTTATTGTATAGAAGCATGATCTTTTTTATTTTTAAGTGAGGCGCTTACATAGAAAGAATTTACATATTTACTTTTTGAGTTTGTTTTTCTCTTCTATCATAAAAATGTCAATAATGGTCACAATTTATAATGCCTTACATTACTAAGTTATAACTACAGTCTATGCTAAATGAACTGGAGACAATATGGGGACACTGACATGTGGACGGGTCCTGCAGAGACACATCCATGAATGAGCAAACTGTTCCTGTAAACACAGAGTGAGCAACAGGTATTAAAGAAAGAAGAGCTGCTTACCTCCTCCTAATTTAACACACACACACACACACAGAGCAATAAGTATTTATCATATTGTGGTTTGAATTTGATGATTCCGTTTATTCCTGGCAGCTCTTACCCATATTGCATCACGTAAACACTTCAGACGTGTCTCCCATCCATCACAGGGAAAATCATCTTTATTATCTCAGAGTAATGTTACAGCGGTGCTCCTCAGTTCTATCAAAGCCCAAAATCATTCTGCAATAGCACATCTTTGGAAGAAATAATCACAGGCAGAGTAAACATTAAATGTCACAATGTGATGAAAATACAAAACTCCTCAACCATCTGACAAAACATGATCACAGCTTTTATGCAGAAATTCAAGTGACAGGAATTCCAAGGAGGATTTGACTGGAAAACTCCAGCTGACTGCAGGGAGTGACGTTTGTCTTCATATCCGAGTTGGGTTCTGACATTATGTTTTAGGAAACAGCCTGTTCTCCTGCTCTGATTTGATTTGTTGCTTTGACTCTTGACCTGATGCTGTCAACATTGTTCAAAAGTTTTAATAAATCGGACACATATCAGGATTAGCTGGTTTTATTGGGTTTGCCTTGACATTAGTTTGTTTCCCGCTGGATTCGATCTGAGTTTTCAACATGAGATCGTGCTGCAGGAGGTTGGAGCAACGGGAAAAGTTGAGTGAGGCTGAGTTTGCAGATTTCCACAGCAGTGCAAACCAAATGAACAATGTGGAGATTTTCTCTCCTCCTATCTACTTTTATATATTTTATAAACGTGGTTTTCCATAATAAAAACACATTTATATTCCAAGTCTGTTCCCTTCTGTTTACAGGCTGCTTGATTATGGTTTGTGTAGATGTATGGACTATAAAAATAAATATAAATCACCAAATTAAGCTGAGTTAATGTGAAAGAACGAAATGTTTTTTCATTAGAAAACTAATCATTATTTATCTCATTTTTATTTATTTCTTTATTTCCTGAAACCCATGAAATTTTTTGGTGTGAGATTTGTTTTTACCCTAACTACTTTGGATTAGTAGAACCACAGACATAAAACACACACACCTAGACTAGTTGAAAGTTTTAAATAGAAAAAAGTTGAATCATTTCAATAAATAAAAGTTTTTACATTTGAAATCAGATTCCCTAAATAATAAACACAAGTCTAAGTTGAACAGCTTTAAAAAGCTATAGTGCAGAAAGCTAATGTCCTCTTTAGGGAATGCAGAGTTCCAGGAGGATGTGAGTCAGACATGTTCAACCTGTTTGGTTGGATCAAAGGTTTTTGATTTTACTAAGAGACCTATTAGTATAAAAAATACAACGTTTATAATCAGTTCACTGCATCTAAATAATGTATGTGTGTGCGTGTGTGTGACACAGGCATTACAATGTATCTAGATCTTATTTGTTGCAAGTTGCAACTGTGCAAATGTGACCTCTCTTACTATAAATGTCATGTTTTATTTGTTCGCTTTGCCTGTCAGATTATTATTTTGGTGTATTTGAAATTCAAAATGGATGTAAATAGATTATAGGTCATCTCAAAGAACAGATGGTGATTTGTTTGGTTTCCTGAGAAGACGCTCAGCAATTCCTAATAAAACCAGTAGATGTTGCCGAAGTGAGTGAAATGACTCAGTGTGCTCAGCAGTGAACACAGTTGTGTTGTAACACTGTGTCCTTTTGACCATCATTGAACTCCCACTTATGCATATTTATGCATGAATAGAATACAGAACACAGTAGGGTGTTTGAAAAGACTGGGAACAAAAATGGAGGATAAATGGAGACATAGCTCTTGCCTCCTTATTCGCTTTTGTTTCTTTGTCAATAACCAAGAGAAAGTGTCTTTTTGTCCTCTTCCTCATGAGGAAGAGCAAATCTCAGTCATCATGTGTGTGAGACAAAAGTTTACTCATATGATCCCTAAATAGATACAGTAAGTAAATATTGTTGGACTTTATGACAATCAGAAATTAGGATTGAAAAGTTAAAAAAGATGTATTTGGGTTTTTAACCACCAGAGAGCAGTAGTGAGTCAGTATTGCTCTGCCAGACAGGAAAAGGTCCACTTATTATTTTGTTTTATAACATGAGACAATACACTGTCATGTATTATTTATTTTCAGGTACTGTTATGTCTTTTATTGGTGGAAAGCAATGAAATATTCTTTCACTCAATATTTTGATTTTTCACATCTACTTTGCAAAAATGTTGCACATTTTAGTTCTCTAAAGAGGAATTAAAAAAATAAAATCAGCTATAAAAATGCAACATTTTCTTTTAAATTGTTGGTAGAATTAGTTGTTTTAAAGTGTTTCATCAACATTAGCACAAAACACAGTTATAACTTCATACATAAGCTATAATATTACATAAAAACTGTCTTGGTCTCTGACATAAGCCTTTATTTATTCAGTCACACATCATTTACTGTTGAATTCTGTTGAGATATCTCCCTTTATCTGCCACTGTTTGAGGGAGAAACAAGAGAAAGAGACAGAGATTTTATTTGTCTTGAGGCTGAGGAGAGCTTGAGTGTGTATAAAAGAGAGAGAGTGTGTGTGGAGAGTTTTGGTTTCCCAGCTGAGTAAACTGACGCTGACCACACTGAGACTGTGTCAGCAGCACACTCACACAACGGCAGGGAAAGAAACAAGACACGTCCAGGAACAGACGGGAAGAGTAGGTGGATTAGGATAATGTAGTGAAAAGTGTCAGTTTATAGTCAGTAAATTGTGGTTAGAAAAGTTAGTTGTTTTCATGAAATTGACCCAAAAAAAGGGAAATAGGAATTTACAGAGAGAGGAGACATCTTCACAGGAAGTTCCTCCTGACCAAAAGAGGACATGGCAGCATGTTTACTCACTCTTCCTGCTTATCATGCTCTTTTTCACTTCCAGCACTTGCAGGCAGAGTCATGAATAAATGACCCTCCATCCTCCATCAGACACTTCTTCATTGTTTATCTGGTTTGATCAGAGGGGCATTTTAATGCTTTAGATTATTATCAACAGTGAATCACTGCTAAATTTAAACACACGGTGTAGGTCGAGCTTCATTATATCTCTGAGTAATAAGGAATTTTGACAGGCTGAGTCACAGTGAAGGTTTGAGTCACAGCCAAGACGAGCTCACGTCTCAGAGAGGGAGAGGAAAGCTGCTGGGAATTTGGTACAGTGACACATTATTATACATATATACTATAAAAATATCTTTTAATAAAAAAACAACAGAATAAAAGCTCTGTGCCTTAAAAGTATTGAATTAAAATTATATTTCTGAAAAAAATTTGGTAGCAATGATATAATATTTCCAACTTAAAAATGTTAAACTAAATAATTTCAAGCCAGATCTAAAAAATTAAGAGTTTAATTTCTTAGCAACAACTTCTATTAGATAATAGTGTTTTCTAAATGTATTGCAAAATCTAAGAGATAATGTGGAATTGAACATACGGTATGTCCAAACTGTCATTAGAAAAAAACAAATATGAAGAGTCTAAATGAATTGTTTCTAATAGGTATGTGATTCGCTTCGGAGTAGAAATAAGAATCAGTCATGTGTAAAACAGAGAAAAGAGGATTATATGGGACCAGGCAGAGCCCTGACTCACACACACAAAAACACACACTCAGATCCAGCAGTTAATGTTGAACGAGGTGTGATGAAAGTTGCTTCCTACTGTTAGAAATTCAGCATAAAGTCAAACCTTGTATCCTGTCTTTGGTGGTAAATAAACAGCTACCAGAAAAACACTAGCATCCGGTGAAATCACTTCTGTTTCTCTCTCACACACACACACACACACACACACACACACACACACACACACACACACACACACACACACACACACACACACACACACACACACACACACACACACACACACACACACACACACACGCTTGACTAAAATAAGTGCAGTGATTTCCATTCAGTGAGAACAGCCTAACCTAAACTGATCTGGAGTTTGTCTTAAATCTAAATCTGGCTGCATGGTAAAGCTGTTGGAAGCACTGTTGCCTCACAGCAAGAAGGTTGTAGGTTCAATTCCTGCAGCCTTTCTGCATGGAGTTAGCATGTTCACCCAATGAATGCATGGGTTTCCTTTGGGTACTCTGGTTCCCCCACAGACCACAACATGCCTGATAAGTTAATTGTATGTTGCTTTGGATAAAAGCGTCTGCTAAGCAAAAAAACATAAATATAAACCTTAACAGAAAAGATGTCAACATTGTCCTCATAAGAGTACTGGTACTGATTGGGTGTGTCCTCCTAAATGAACAGGTCCCCATAAGATAACAAAAACAGGTGTACGATTAGAACACATTTGTGCTGCTGCCACAAAAGCCTCCAAGCTGAGCAGCAAATCAGAGACTCAGTTTGTAACTTTATGATGTCATCACACATTTTAGACACCTACATGTTTTAATTAAAAGAATGTTTTTCTGAACATCTGACTGTGTAAAAATGATTTCAAAACAAATCTAATTAGCATATTTAGGCATTGGAAACCAGAATACCTTTATAATCCTCAAACAGGTACAGATATTGTTTTAAAACGGAGATCATACTTAAAATTTCTTCCTGAAGATGTAATCCTTCATCAGGATGGAAACTGGGCCAAGTATCTTTGAAAATAGTTGCCATTGTTAGTCATTCTTAGAAGTTCTCCCACAACATCCTCCTCTCTATCTCAGCTTTCCTGTCATTCTTTCCCCCTTTCTTCACATTCAAACTCTCTTTGGTCAGCTGGTAGGGTTTTTTAATGGAAGTGGGGGCTGGGCCACCAAGTTATAGCTCCTCCCCTTCTTGTGATGACTGTTAGAGGTGAGGAGAGACAATAGACTTTAATCACTCATGTGGTGGAGAGCTGTTGGCAAGCTGAACTCCACCAGTAGTTAGAAAATTAGAATTAAAAAACAGAAGAAGCAAAAATAGAAACTGTTTTGGGAAGAAGAAGAACTGGAAGAGAGAAGAGGGCACTTGTCATTCATCCACAACAACAAACGTCTGTCAAGAAGCTTGTTTGTCTTCAGGAAGATTTTTAGACCCTGCTGCTGTTTCACTTTGCTACCAGACTGGAGGATGTCCTGCCATCCTTGTCATCCCTGCCGCTGATGCAGGTGGTCAACATGATCTCCCAGTATCCTCTGGGCACCTTCCTGTATTCACCTGCCCAGCACCACCACTGCCCCAAACTGGACTTCACCTTACTGCTGGAGGGGGAGGGAGGTGTCACCCTTCAGAGGTACCAGCCTCGCTCCCCAGATAACAGCACACACCACTGGGTCAGTACAACTCGTGTTGTTTATAGAAAAATAATTGTGTCTTTTGAAACCTGTTTTCATGTTTTTGGAATCTCAGGTACTTCCAGCCTTCTTAAACAGTCTAGCAGATGTTGGCCTTCCTCTGTTGTTTGGGTTGTGTGAGGTGGGGCGTCAAAGGTTCAAGCTGTTTTTTTGGTGGATTCAAATAAAAATAGGAGGTGAAAGGGAATGTTTCTGGAGGTTTGAGGTATTTCTGAGAAAATAACTCTGGAATTGTAAGCATTCGGAGATATGCAGAGAGGATCCGAGATAGGAGGGGTGTTTGCAGCTCCTCCAAGGTCTGTTTGTTAGATGCGAGTCTGAGAATGTGAAGGAGAGTGATGGGAAAGGGGACCACAAAACAGGCTGGCTGATGTGTGAACTTTGTAAAAAAAAAAAACAAAAAAAAAAACATTTGATGAATACCTAGAAACATCTGTCAATAATCTGTTTGTCATTCATCTGGTCAGCATCTTCTCAATGAAATGTTAGTAACCTCTGGTAGCAGAAACTAAAGGACAGCTGACTTCTTGTGAAAAAAAGCAACTCACACATAATTTTTGCTTACTGGCTGTTTTGTGTGCGTGCATGTGTGTATGTGTGTGTGTTTGTGTGCACATCTGTGTCCTGCTGACTGATCAGCATGTACAGAATGTCCCCCCTCACTTTATTTCAGCACTCATTTATTCCGACAGCGATAAATGTGTACCAAATAATGCTGCCTGATCTAAATTTCATGTTACCATGCACACAGTGTTATTTGTCTTGGAGTAATTTGGTGATTAGGAGAAAACATCTCACAACAGCACATTATTTCAGCTTGTTGACTGCATTTATCCACTTGTGGCATTGAGGCTAAAGTTAATAGACGTTCTGTAGCCAGTAGCCACAGCTCTCGACTGCTAAAGTGTCCTTGAACAATACCCTATGCTCCAGGGCTGATAGATTACAAAGACATGTACTTAGTTATTAAAACCTTCATATTATGAAAATAACACAATCTCTTAAAAACAACCCCCTCTGATTTTACTAGAGAGCACATCAAATCTTTAAAGCATATTCTTAATGCTGTTTCAGGCTTTGGAAGCTAATTGTACAATTTCTGACAATCGTAAAAGTTTGAAAATGTTGGACTTTGAATTTCTAAATAAACAAAGAGGCTCTGATTTAAGTCCCTAACAACAGGCAGTGTGAATATGTAATTGTGCTGCTATTAAAGTCATCACATGATTCACACGGGTCCAAAAAGTGTTAATAGGACATGCAGTTATTTAATCAATCAGTAAATAGGTCAGGTTTATACTACAGCGCAATAAAAAACTTTATTTGCTAAAGTGTTGTAAGTTTTAAATATAAAAATACAAAGTAAAAAAGCAACCAAAGTGATCTCAAGAATAACACAACATAAAAAGATCAAAACAAGATTTTTTTCATAATAAAACTGTAAACATGGTTCAGGTGATTCATTTGTTTTTTAGCACTTTGCTAAACTCCAGTTTGTTCATCAGCTGAAGACACTTTGTGTGTCTTCCATCACTGTGAGTACTACAAAGTGTCAAAGTGCTGCATTTTTCTCCACCTGACCCTAACTAGGTATTTCATTTCCTACATGTTAAGTCTTGTAAAAGTACTCCAGAAGTATTTATGTTCCCCATCATTGTAACCACGGTTCACAACGTTTTTTGGGTCGTGGACGTTTTGTCCAAGACATTTTTTCCACTGACCAGTGGGGGAGGGGTAATCAGACGCACAACAAAATATAACAAAGTGGACAACATAACATTTATTAATTACACGTGTAATACAAATTGTATAATTTTCCTATTAATATTTATTATTGTCACATTGTAATATAATAAATATTTATTACAAACACCCTACAGACCAGTATGTTTATAAGAAGCCTTTCTGTGTTGCCCAGTATGAGCCACTGGTGCCAGCTCTTGACCAGCTGGTCGGGATCCCCTGATTTTAATAACTGACAGCACATGCAAATACTATACAGTCACACCAACAACAGCATGTTTTAGCTAGTTTCCTCTCCAGTTAGCTGGATTCTTGGATATCTTTTTCAAACATGCAACCAGTAAGAAACTATATCATTTTTCTGCACTGTTATTTTCTTTGTAGTGTCTTAAAACTAACGTATAGCTGATAATATTGTAGCATTGAATGCCAAAGAGTTGAAGCTAATTGTCAGTAAATAAATAGAATTTTGGGTGAGCTGTGTCAGATTGTTATAAGGAAGTCCTTTGACAAAACGGACTAATTGTTTGATAAATAATGTCCATTTCCAGCCGGTCGCTGTCACATCATGCTGCTTGTATATATGTTTGGCGTTTGTCCGGTCATCCTCCTCGCTGCCTATCTGACATCCTGTCCGAAGTGTTGACCCATCTCACAGAGCTGTTTCCTCCTATTGTTTCAGAGTTGAGGAGAGTGAAGGTTAGATTACACTCACACTCTCTGAATGCTCAGGTTACTTGTTTGTCAGAGGCTCATCCTTGGAACAGAGAACCACAAGATGATTATGGTGGAGTAAATACTTTCCATAAAGTGAGATGAACTGAGCTGTTAGTGGGATAACAACACAAACCACTTGGTTGATGCAGCTTCAAAAACTCTAATCCTCCTGAAAAATCTAGCCATGAAAACTTGTCATAAAAGAATTTACCTCAGCAAAGTGATTTTTATGGCTTTGGCTTAACGTGTGTCAGGTGTTTCTACCTTCTTGCATAAGGTCATGACACCAAACCAGCAATAGAAGCAGAGGTTGGAACTAATTTATGCTGCGTAATCTCTCTGCTGTGCTGTTACAGACACCCGTCAAGTCCACAGTTCAGGTCAGAGACGAGGAAGGAGCGCTGAGGTGTCGTTTATTGCCAGCAGTTCTCTGAGGACAAAGTGACTTTCACATAAATTGAGAACAGATCAGCAGCAGTTAAATTTGGAATTTGTGGTAATAAAGCTTCTACCTAGATAATAAAATCATGTTTTATATCAAAACATGGCTGGGTTTTCAGCCTAAAGAACAACAACTAATGACTGTGGGTTGACATATGGCTCTTACTGCATTTCAAAGCCTCTGATGTTTATTTGGACCATCTAGTCGCTGCTAACGACTGGACAATGTAATTAAGCTGCAGACAGATCAATAAAAACTCCAGTCAGAGAGAATATTAGCCACACTCACACACTCGCTGGTGTTTAAACCCAGCAGGGCAGTTCAATAACCTCAGCTGCTCATCAGGAACACAGAAGTTACTTTAAGCAGAGAAAACAGGGAGAAAAGGGGAGGATGGAGGATCTTGATGATACCGTGTTTTCCATTGAACGAAAGGAAATAAGCTGAGCTTGCACTCCTTCTTCCCCTTTTCTTGCCTTTTTGAAAAGAAAAGTTCACGTTTCGGATGCGTGGTGACGTCTCAGTGTTTCCACTTTGAATGTTTTGACTCTTATTTGCTTGTCATGAGTTTTGATGACTTGACAGCGATTTCGACATTCATTCATCCAGATAAGACTAGTTTTCACAACTTTTGAGTTGATTCATTCAGAAACACATTGAACAGTATAGCTAGTTTAGCTCTTGCGCCAAATTGCATTATTCACAAAAAATGAATCCAGGTTACTTTCATCCTTTTATTTACTCAGCCAGTCACTTGTGATGCCCCTCTTCCCCCCACTCGCCTAGTTCTCTGGTCTCCTGCAGTTCTTTAGAGGTTGTAGTCTTGGACCTAATTAGTTCATATAATAGAAGTGCTGTGAAAAGTCAATGCAGCAGGCATGGTGTCTGTCGCCCACATGGCCGTCACAGAGCAGCAACAACACAGAGTCAACTCCCTCAACTGGGGCAGAGACTCATCACACCATATGGCAGCAGCACTGCACTAAGTGTGTGTTTACTTTGTATGGTTTGGCAGCCATGTGAAGGGGTCTGTGTGGGTGGGAGGGTCCCCTCACACACGCACACACATGCACACACTTAATTCTCATTTTTCCCGCTCAGGAGGCATTATCCACGACGCATGACTGGGATCAAGCCGGCATTGTGCAGTGTGTGTGTGTGTGTGTGTGTGAAACTGTGTATGGTATTACAGTGTAAAGCTCAGAACCAACACCCGTGTTAAATTTGGTCCGTTTTCTGGCAACAGCAGTGTTGTTGTTTTGTGTCTTTTCTGATTGCCACATGTACCACTTGTTCAGTTTCATTTCCTCCAAGCTTTAGACTTCAAGTAAACCCAGAGAGCGTCATCAAAACACAAATCTGAAATAAGCACCAGCTTTAAAAAATGCATGATCTCGCACATCCTGGTGTGCCGAGTGTCAGTCTTGTTCTGGGTTTTGGTGTGACAGCAGTTGCTGCCAGCGTGTCACCAGGTTGTGAGTCGTTTTTGTTGCGTAGGTGACAACTTTGGGGCTGCGTGTGTTTGCTGAGCAACAGATGGTCCCGTTCTCATTAGCTGACGGGGTCAGACAGACACCCGAGCCAGTTCAGACCGATTCATTCCAGGCTTAACGGGGCTTAGATCCAAAGGGGGGGGGGTCAGGGCTGGAGGCCAATATGGGGGAAGGGGTGTTGTGACTTCTATAATTTAGTATAACTCTTCTAAATGCCCACAAAAATGATCTTCACAACCAGATCCTTAGAGTTTATAGCATTATAACTACTTGTTTTGAGGCAAAGGCCCAACTCATTTTTATGAAAAAGCTAAAATTTTTACACTAAACCTGATTTTGGCAATACTGAACTTGAAACTTAACATGTTTCCTTTAAGACTGTTTAAATATTTTGCACTTAGAAAGAGGAGGGGGTGTCTGCAGCTCTGGACTTTACTGGAAATGAATGATGTCACCCAACCAGAGAGCGAGAGAGGGAGAGAGAGAGAGAGAGAGAAAACTCAACAACAGACAGGACAAAGGATCTGAGAGGAGAATAGACCCGACTAAGAGAGGAGGTAGAGTGGAAACATTAAGCTTTAATGTGGCGGCTTTAACAAAAGGTTCATTTGACCAAAAGCAAGACAGAAACCCCCCAAAAAAGGGAGAATGCAGCTGTTTGCTTCCACAAGAGATGATGTGAAACGTTCCTACATATCATTAACTTCCTGAGTGCATGACTAGCTGCTCCTAAATGACCCATTTAAACTTTAATTGTCTTGTTTGTAAGTTTTACTGAGATATAGCAGCTCATTCTGACCCTTCATCATAAATCTAATGGGTTTTTTTTTCTCCTCACTGGCCTGGTCTCACTAAAATCTCTGCTGACTCTGGATAAACACAGCGGTTATGAACTCTGCCCTCTGCTGGTAGGCATGCTCTACAAACACAAATCCATCAACCACACTCAAACATCAAGCCAAAGGAAAGAGCAGACCGACACACACGACTCTAAAACAGGAATCACCCAAAAAGACCAAAAAAATACGAGATTTGGTCTCGTCAGTCATTAAATGTGTGGGGAACCTCTGTGTTGGAGGACCTGACTACTAAATGATACCTTTTCCTTCTGGTCTGAAATGAGGAAACAACATTCTGTCCCAACACCACATCAAGACTGTCCACACTTGTCTTTCCGTCAGTGAGGATCTTCTCAGGTTCAGACTGAGCTGTGAACTTCCCTCCAGTGTTTTCCCTCTCAAACTGGAGATAATGTCCTCTCATGTTAATCTCAGCAGTGCAGTACGTTGTCTCTGATACGTGACCTTCTTATCTTGAATATAAACACACAGAGATATCAGGAAACCCGATTTATTTCTGGTTTTGTTTTGTGACATCTCTGATTTTTGTCAGCATCTCCTGATTTCTGGATCAACAAGACCCCTCTCCTCCTTTTATGACCTCGCCCCAGGCCAGCAGAAAGGCTCCCCAGCCAGTCAGGTATGAGGACAGCAGCCTCGCTGGAGTCAGGAGGCTGGAGTCAGGAAGCGGGAGATTTCCTGGAATGTGTGTGTTTTTTTCACCACTGTGGTGCAATAACAGAGCGAGCAGCGCTCCTCCTGGTTTTTGTCCCCTTTCTGTTTGTAGCTCACTGTTTTAGATGTTAGGAGAGAGAGGTCCAGAGCCTCAATAAGGGCGGGAATCCTTTATTAGTAAAATGTCCTCCCTGGTCCAGGGCTTTCCTGACTGGAGTTACGTCACTGGACTTCCACGGTGAGGAAAGACTGGAATGAAGATTGGCCTGAATGGAGTATTGTGAGGAAAAACTGGTTTAGTGAACTATTCATCCATGCATCCTTATTGTCATGATCCAAATGGTCATACTGGTGAGGGTTGGAAGACGGACCAGTAAATCAATCCTTCTTCACCAGGACAGACTGGAGCTGTTTCTAAAAACAAAACCCTGATCCTTTGGTCCTCTTCTCTCTCCATCCCATAATCACATGTGAACAAAACACCAAGTTAATTGAACTCCACCTGAGGAAGAGACTCAGTCCCAACCCAGAGGGAGCACTCAGACTTTTTCCAGTCAAGAACCGTGACCTCAGATTGCTTCATGATGCACAAAAGATAGAAATTACTATGTTAAAGAAAAGCCTCTCTCTCTCTCTCTCTCTCTCTCTCTCTCTCTCTATGTGTGTGTGTGTGTGTGTGAGTGTGTAGCTCTAAAATCATGTTGCTTCAAGATTTATTCATTTATTTTTGTTTGTTAATCACAACTCTGAAATGATGAACTGGTGATGAAATGGCCCAGAATCTAAACGTGAGAAATAATGATAATAGTCTTAAGTTTCACGTTCTGCCATTGAATGATGCTCATTCTCAGACTCATCCATCAAACAGAGCTGCAGACGTCACCTCTGTCTAACATCTCATTTTGTGTGTGTGACATCAGTCTTGCTGTGAGACCGACACTCCATTCCCTCCTGGGACTCAGCTAGAGGTCCTGTGGGGGTCATGACCTTCCCACTGCCCCTCTGGGCTTCTCAGAGTTCCTCAGTCTCATGTGGACACTGGGGCAAGCTGGCCTGGGAACTGGAAACCAGCCAGAAACGCAACATGACGAAGAAAAACTGATACTGGATGATTCTCCGGAGGGGGGGACTTTTAACTGAGACGTGCTCCAGTCTTCCCTGAACTCCTGGTGCCCTCTAAGAGGAATTATGGGTACTTTGTGTTTGCGTGTGACAGCCAGTGACTCTGAGAGTGACGGCTGAGCTACGTGCTGAAGTTGAAGTCA
The DNA here is from genome assembly GCA_006937965.1 of Callopanchax toddi. NCBI lineage: Eukaryota > Metazoa > Chordata > Actinopteri > Cyprinodontiformes > Nothobranchiidae > Callopanchax > Callopanchax toddi. Next base: position 2,377,499 of record SSNR01000011.1, read on the forward strand.
AATCAAATACACATCATATCAAACATGGGACGAGTGACCCGGATGACACCTGACGGTTCTTGTGACTCTGGATCAGGACTTTGGCGTTTCATCAGTGCAACAAAAGAACTCCTAAACGGACGGATTGCTCACATTTGCTTTATGTTCTTGATACAGAAAGACCCCTCACAAAGTCAACGCTTGATTCACATCTGATTCACACAAGTGGGTTGTTTGAGGACGTGTGTAGACTCATTCAGACTGGAACAGTTCTGAAACACTGAACCCATTCTCCTCTCCGGGCTCAGACAATGCTCAGTACTGGTGACGGCATCCACGGCTTTCCTTGTATTGTCCCATACAGGGACCGTGGAGCTGCAGCTGGTCCACACACTAAACAGCAAGAATGATTCAAATCTGGAAAACCCACCTGTGCTGACGAGGTGAAATGCACTAAAACTTGATCGTGGACTCAAAACTGTTCCAGACCCAATCAGCCTGCAGAGAATCACCAGGTTACACGAGTGAACAACATCTGAGTCCTCGCACGTTAAAGGATGTGTGGAGACTCCGGTGGTCGTTTCCCACACAGACGTAAACTTTACAGGATGAGGTTTATTCTCACAACTGTAAACGTTGGTTAGAGCGCTCAGGGAGGAGGACGTGATGTCAAACACTCTGTGGTCATGCAGCTCATCTTTGATGCAGCTACATGCTTCCCAAGTGACAAGTTAGTGTGTCAAAACTGCACGTAGAACACGAATCAACGGGAAGGAAAAGCAGAGTTATCATATTATAAATGGGCTGATTGGGCCAGAGAGGCAGGATCTCAGAACTATAAAGGATTTGTTTTCTAGTGATGGGATGTCCAATACACTGGGAGTGTATGGGGAAATGAAATATCAGGGAGCAGTGAGGAGGAAACTTAAAAAGATCAAAACCCAAGATATCACATATCCCCAAGTTAGATGCTTCTACTCATCAGTGTGACGTAACTTGTGGTCATGTGGTGCAAAAGCTCAGGTTTGAATAGTTACTGTATGTCAAATGGAAACGGTATTTAGTAAAGAATTGATTTAAAGTGATTTGAAATTAATGCATTAGGATGAACGACATAATACGCTGTTAAAGGAGGGTTAGAATCCATTAAAGGTTTAAGTGGATCAGTTCTACAAGGTCTGGCTCCTGTATTTGTGTTAATTGGACATAAACTCTCTGTTATGACAAGGACCCCAAAACCTGAATATGCTTCTGTCTAAAGTCTGAATGGTTTAATCTGGTTGTTTAGTTATAAACTAAACTGTTTTATGTGATTTATGACGTTATTGTTCTCCTGATCTAAAAAGAAAAAGCTGGACTTTGTCTAATAAATAGAACAAAATAATAAAATGTATTGATGGCAGCAGAAATTTAAATAAATAAAATAATCAGAAAATAAAGTGAGCTAAAGCCTGGCTTTTGTTGAAGATGACTAATCTGATCCTCCAGTTTATATAGGAAGGAGAAACATTTTAAATGTAACGTTTTGATTCATCACGTGACTGGAATGTTGTACTCACTGATTCTAATTGTGATGTGGTTTAAGGTTAAACATAATTTAGATTATTTCAATGTTGAATCTGTTTTTGACAGATTGATTTATGAAAACATTTTTTAATCTGTTTTCATTTGAATTCATGAGGAAACAGTTTGACGTTTCTTGTGAATTTGTTGCGCAAACAGAAATCAGATCTACGTCTGAAAAGGGGGAGGAGTTTAAACGGGACTGTTGTGAGGAGGAGGAGGAGGAGGAGGAGTTCGGTCATTCAGAGGAAGAAGGGAGAGCCCGCAGACGCGCAGGAGCAGGAGTTGGGTTTTAGAAGTGGACCAAAGCGTGTGAAGGATATTTGATTTCATATCAGTTTTTTAGTTTTAGACATATTTCTTCTTTTGTCGGTGGATGACTCTGGAGCTCTGATGCTGTCCCCGGATCATGAAAGAAACGTTAACCATGAAGTTCGCCTGGAAAAGTAAAATGGTAAAAACAAAACTAAAAGAACTCTTTATAATAATAATAATAATAATGATTGATGTTGGGGTTATTTATCATCCTTCTGTGGTTTAGAGAGGAGGGAGGTAAAGATGGGAGATAGATGGGGGGGAGAGCAGAGGATAACGGGGAGAAAGGGGAGGGGGGGGCACATTTGTTGTTTAAATCCAGTTTAACCCACATAGCGGTGCGTAAAGCCGCCGCGCACATTTTGGATATAAAAGCGCATGAAATCAAAAATGTGTGAAGTAGAGCCTTCAGCTGTCCTCTGCCTGGTGGATGTAGGAACTTTTGTTTGTGGAGAGACAGAGGGGACAATTGGCGAACCCCCCCCCCCCCCCCCCCCCCCCCCCCCCCCCCCCAGGCCCCAGCTGAGCGCTGGAAAGAACAACAAGCAGCAGATCAGCGCCACAGATTTAACACAATGTTGTTGTTTTTTAAGGAGGGGGTTCCATGTGTAGTGAGAGAGTTAATGCACTATTTGGTGTGTTTTCAGTGGGAACGTGCAGGTTAAAGCAGAATAAACAACTCATCTCCTGTTTACACCCAGTGGCATCTCCCCCCCCCCCC
>SSNR01000011.1:2380124-2612091 GCA_006937965.1 Callopanchax toddi
GTGCATTGACTTCTGGGATGCATGGAAATGTTTTGGTTTGCATTTGCATACAGACGCACACAACCTTGCAATAAAAAATTCCCAACAACTTGTTGCTCCCAGAGAGCAGCAGTCTGAACTTTACCTCTAACCTTTTGGCTGATCAAAATGAAATAGAAAGGCAGAGTGTGGTCTCAGCAGCACAGAGAGACCTCCTGCTATTGTTTTGGGAGTGTGTGTGTGTATGTGTGTACTCCATGACTCATGCACTCATGTATTTATCTGTCTCTGCTCCAGTCGGACAGCAGAAGAGCTGCAGACCAGCTGCTTGAGCTGGACTTGTCTCAGACAAACAGCTTTTGAAGCACAAGTTGCTGATCCAGCTGCTCTTCTTTCTCTGCCTGGCTGATTTTGCATGTTTGCATCTTCATTTTCTGTTCAAACTCAAACCCAGCTCAGACACATCCTCCACAACCAGCTACCTGAGCTCGTTAATGGCGACTTTGACCCTTGATCTCTTCCCTGGCGGGCCCTGGGGAACACAAGTGGACTTTGCTATTGAGTTGTGTAACTGAGAACGAGTGAAAACGATCTCTGCTGCTGTTGCACATGTGAGGCCAAAACACTGCCTGCCTGATGTGTATATTTGTCCAGTTCTTCTCCTTTACTGCCTGCCTGCCTCTTGTTTTGTGTCTGTCTGTATGCTGATGTCTCAGCAGATCTCAGCCTGCACACACACACACACACACACACACACACACTTTCTCTCCCTGTGAGTTATATTAAAACTCTAGTCTACTCTCTCTGTTTGTTTATGCACTCTGCAGTTTGGAAGTGATTTACAACCAGAGACAGACATATGAGTTCATTGGCTGCAATATGAGAACCAAATCCATCTAGTCTCCGAGCTCTTGTTGTGGAACAGAGTCGTGATCAGGCTCTTTTGGCTCAAACAGACAAAAAAGTATCGACAGAGAGGGGAAAATGAACCGCGTAGGTGTCCGTTTAGAAGACTTTATCCATTCTGCCTCTTATCTGCTTGTCTGGCTGAGCTCTGAGAAAGCTGTCCAAATCTGACTTCAGCTCCAGAGAGACCGAGTGAAAGAGATGGATAGGGAATAAAAGAGGGAGTAAAGAAGGGAGGGAGGGAGGCCTGGCAGGCTGCTGCACTATGGTGGGGGTTGGGGATTTGGTCACTCTTGATGTTTTATTGCACTTCTCTCCTTACTTTTGTTGCCTGAATGCTGTGTTTTTTTGTTTTTTTTGTTTTTGCATTTCATGCACAGTCCTCTAAATGTCAATTCCAATCTTCTGAAACTGTTAAATGACGATTGTGGAAGTGAAAGTCATCTTCCCTGCTATGTTCTTGCTTCTTGCAGAGCTCGGTGCAGGACTGGGGGGAGGAAGTTGAGGAAGGAGCCATCTATAACGTGACGCTGAAGAGGGTTCAGATTCAGCAGGCGGCCAACAAGGGGGCAAGATGGTTGGGGGTGAGTCCAACAGGATGAGGGCTGCAAAAAAACCTGCAGCTTTTTACACTTTCCTGGCCTGTTTTAGTGGAACGCTTTCTCCTCGGATCGGATCACGCACAGATGGTTTATAAGAGCAGTAGCTGTGGCTCTCAGCCTTTTATATTTTAACATTCGAGCTGGGTCAGACAACACCTTTTAGCCGTCTGATAGAAAAACTTGAGCATGTGACTTCCTGACTTTTTCACTTGCCAGTAAAGCAGCTCACTTCGTGTTTTTACGAAACGCTGGAATGACAAAAACAGAATTAAGGGCTTTTCCAGTGAATACGAGGCATTACTGTTTCCTCTCCAGGGCTGTTTATAACCACATAATAAGACGTTACACTGTGCATTATTATACAGCACAGAGGCTCCAATTAGAGGCATTAGCTTCAGTTTCTCTTTGTTTTTCTCAACAGAAACAAAAGATTCATCGTTTGTTCTTGAGGATGAATCAGGATCTTGTGTTTTTAGTTTGTTTGTGTTTCTGTGTGGGGGTCAGAAAGTGGCTCAGAAAGAGAAAACAAGCGTACAGCTTTGGGGCTATGAGGCTGTATTGATGTATTGACAGTAGCACGAGCTGCCAGCTGTATTAGAGCTAATTAAAATAAAGCGTGCTCTATACGCCAGCTATTGAGTGGAGGATAATAGAGAAAAGTCCAGCTGACACAGTTGATTCTCGGTGAACTAAAGCCTCCAACAATCAGTTGTAGTTACAGTAGATAGATGAGACATCTGAGCCTCCATGCGCATGCGGATCACCTCACAGATAAGAATCAGACTTGCATGAGGTCTTATCAGAGGGGAGTGGTGGGAGAAGTCGGCTCCGCAGCTGTCCTCCTCTCCGTCTGGAGGGAGGAGGAGGAGGAGGAGGAGGGGTGGCCTCGCTGTGATTAAAAGCAGATTGGAGCGTTTCCTGTTGCAGCGTGCAAACTTCACGAAGGTCTCTCCCTCCCCTGCATGTCCGTGCCACCTTCTTCTAGTTTCTCACTCGATTTCCCAGTAGACACAATAGTCGGACACATCTGGAGAAACAGGCTGGATTTAGGTCATGGTTGTTTCCTTCGTTTTATTAGAACTTTTACACATTCCAGCAAACATATCACCTAGATTCATACATCTCCAGAGAATACAATGTTCTATAGCTGTTTTAATACTTAACATTATTTATGTAGAAACAAACACGTGAAACAGAGGTAAAAATCTGTGAATGTGTGTTCAGGTGGAGGGCGATCGCCTGCCTCCTGGCCACACCGTCAGCCAGCTGGAAACCTGCAAAATCCGAAGTATTCGCGCCGGAACGCTGGAGCGTCTTGTGGAGACGTTATTGACGGCGTTCGGAGACAACGACCTCACCTACACCTCCATCTTCCTCTCCACCTACAGAGCCTTCGCCAGCACGGGGACTGTTCTGCAGCTGCTGCTAGACAGGTAGGCTGGGATGAGGTGTTTTTACACTCGTTACATAAGCTGATAAGAAAACAAGATGTGCCCACTTCAAACCTTTTTTTATACATTTCTGTGGCAGGTATGGAAGTGTGGAGGAGAACGAGCATGACGGCTCTGAAAGCAGTGAAGCCATCAGAAAGTGAGACCCAGTTTCATTCAGGCGTTTTTGCTACTTTAAGCCGTTTTACTGACTGGACCTTCCATCCCTGCTGTCTGCTCAGTGCCTTGGCCTCTATCCTTCGTGCCTGGTTGGATCAGTGCCCTGAAGACTTCCAGGAGCCTCCAGACTACCCCTGTCTCCACAGGCTGATGGACCACCTGCACAAAGCTCTTCCTGGTTCAGAGACTCTCAGACGGGCAGAGGGTCTGCTGGAGCAGCTGCAGGGTCAAGCCGGCATGGACGAGACCGATGGTATTGTTTTTAAACTCTTTATGCATGTTTATGGTTTAATTGCTTAAAAGTTATTAATAACAAATTAATTTGAATTCCTCTTCTTTCAGCTGGTTTCCATGGCAACAGTTCTTTCTGTCTCGGGGAAGAAGAAGAGGTGGAGATTGAGGTCCAGGATGACTTCCTGTCGTTCGAGTGTGACCTGGTGGCCGAGCAGCTGACCTACATGGACGCGGTGAGTGGAGGGAGGTTGGACGAAAGTAAAGAGTTTTAAAAAATACAGTTAAATCATTTTTATTTGATCTTTTTTCCTCCAGCTGCTGTTTAAGAAGGTCGTACCCCACCACTGTCTGGGCTCCATTTGGTCTCAGAGGGATAAGAAAGACAACAAGCACACCGCTCCCACCATCCGGGCCACCATCACCCAATTCAACGCCGTAGCAGCCTGTGTGGTCAGTACGGTGCTGAAGCACAGACAGCTCAGGCCGCACGTCAGGGCGCGGGTCATCCAGCGCTGGATCGACATCGCCCAGGTCGGGGAAAAGCCTCAGAACCACTGATTGGTCTGATCTGCCACATGGAGTTAACCTCTGACAGTTGCGCTGTTGTTTTTTCCAACAGGAGTGTCGAATACGTAAAAACTTCTCGTCTCTGCGAGCCATTGTGTCGGCGCTGCAGTCCAATCCTCTGTACAGGCTGAAGAGAGTGTGGGCATGCGTGCACAAGTGAGCCTCCAGTCTCTCAAACATGCAGATAATCTCACCTGCTTTTGGCAGACCTGGTTTCTGCTTGTTTCACGTGCACATTTCAGTGTCTAATCCCATCATCTGAAACGAATCTGTGTTGGATGCAGAGACAGCATGCAGACGTTCGAGGAGCTCTCAGACATCTTCTCCGACCACAACAACTACCTGACCAGCAGAGAGCTGCTCATGAGAGTGAGTTCTAACGCTGCCGCTCCAATTCACTCACCAGATTCATGTGTAGCTGCTGCTCTTACACGCTCAGTCCACAAATCCTAAGAGCATTTCTTCACTTGCTGCTTTGAATCTTGAGGACAAAAGCTATTTTTGTTTGCCTTCCAGGAAGGTACTTCAAAGTTTGCCAGTCTGGAGAGTTGTGCCAAGGAGCACCAGAAACGCACCCACAAGAGGCTCCAGCTGCAGAAGGAAATGGTGAGGTTAACTAAGAGCTCTACAACAAAGACGGATGACATTAAATGGTTTTAAGCACTAGACTTCTTAAAAACTGTGCACTGTGAGAAGAAATTCTTGCCTCTCCAGGATAATAAAGCCTCATGCTTATCTTTGTTCATCCAGAGCACTGTTTGTACTGTACTCACATTAAGCCGGAGTTGTGATTTACAAGCCTGCGTCGCCATCTGTAAAGACCACAAAGTGAATTAAAGCTGCAAGCAGCAAAATCGAGCTCGGTCTCCTCTGGCTGCACAGGGAGAGCCGTAGATCAGAAGTTTTGTCAGAAAACAAATCAATAATGCACAATTAAATACACGATGTGGCCAATCAGAATACGCACTGTGGAAGGTTACCCTATTAGCATTCGGGACTACTAAACCAGAGAGCCCAGTTTAAGTCTCAAAGTTTTCTGTGAAGTTGTTGGAGCAGAGCGACACTTTTGATGAGCTGTTTAAATAAGTCTAGGGAAACTAAAACAAATTCTGCCTTATCCACATGAAACTGCAGGTTTTTCAAAATTACATTTTATCGTTTTGAGAGTTGCATCCACGCAAAAACGCTGAACATGACCCAAAACATGTAGTAACTATGCCAGGCCTGTATGTGGTGCTGTAAAGCAGAAATACACCAGAAAGAAGGAGTGGAGCTCGAACTTTGATTAAACCAGAAATCGAGGAATAAGATGTTATGTTTGGCGTGCTTAAGGTCGTAGGTTAAATTAGGGGTGAGACTATGACATCACTGTGTTCAAAAGGTTGTGTTGTGACTGTCTGGTGTTGTTGTCATTATTCATATAAATACACATATACTAAAATTCTCTTAGAATCATGTAAATTTGAGTTGTTGATCAAAGAACTGCTTCTCCACAGGGAGCAATGCAAGGAACGATCCCGTACCTGGGCACTTTCCTAACCGACCTGACCATGCTGGACACAGCCCTGCCAGACTCAGTAGAGGTAAAGAACCACCTGCTGATTGTGTGTGTGTGTGTGTGCAGGTTTACAGAGCTCTGCAGGCCTGAGCCTAACTTTCCATGAGTGGATCAGGAATTCTACTGGTTCATTTTTGGACCGGTCCACCTAATTCTGTTTGTTTAAGCAGCCACTGGTATGCAATGTTCTGACAGCATGCTTTTGTTTTTTTTCAGGGTGGATTGATCAACTTTGAGAAGAGACGCAGGGTGAGTGTGTATCCTATGATGTGTTGATAACTGTGGTCCAAATGACACGTTTGACGTTAAGCCTGTTGCCTTCCTCTGGTTTCTGCAGGAGTTTGAGGTCATAGCTCAGATTAAGCTGCTCCAGTCGGCCTGTAACAGCTACTGCCTGACTCCGGACCCGGCGTTCCTCCGCTGGTTTAAGAGCCAGCTTCAGCTCAGCGAGGAGGAGAGGTACCACCTTCTTTTACCCACCTTCTCTCCTAACTGCACCGTTATGTTAGATAACAAGAACATTAGCGCATGAGTCATGGTCTGTTGGATCCATTGTTATACATACACAAAACAGAAGCTTCTCCTCCTCATGTATGTACTCCCCACTGATCCATTGTGTTTATATTTGTTCTATGAGCTCCTTTCGTTTGCCCTCCCTGACTTTCGCCTTATTACTTCCTTAAAACCCTGTGCACATGACATGGTAATACATTTTTAAATTATGCTGAAGATTTACTGTTATCGCTCTGTCCTACAGCTACGCTCTGTCTTGTGAGATTGAAGGTCTTGGCGACAGCAGCCCAACTTTACCCAAAACTCGTAAAAGCATGGTGAAGAGACTCAGCCTGTGAGTACGCTCAGACAAAGACAAGAGGCTGACGCTGCATTGAGTCGTGTCACTAACGTGTAGCTCCCCTCCACTGTCCAGGCTGTTTCTAGGAACAGACAGCAACACAGCCAGCTCTCCAGTCAGAGAGACGCCTCGCTCGCCCCCTACTGGCAGCTCAGGGGAGAGCATGGACTCGGTCAGCGTGTCCTCCAGTGACTCCAGCAGCCCGTCAGACAGCGAGGGACTCACAACACCAACACACACATCTGACTCACACCTCTCCCATCAAAACAAGGTACCAGACTGTTTTACATAGCAATTAGAAAAGATCTCAAATATAATATACAAAAAAAACCCTACAAACTGAGATGTTCTAAAGTTACAGCTGTCACTAGTTCATTTTTTAAAGGAATTGTTTTTGCCAGATCTTTAAAAAATTTTATCATCAAAGATAAAACTTTCCAGAAAATAAGCTCTATTAGACTTTTCTTTGTATTTGGAAGTGTGGCCAATAAAGCTGATTTATACAAAAACATAAAAATAACATGGGACATTGTTCTGATTAATAAAGGGATGGACTTTTTTTAGTTTAGGTGTAATTAATCATTTTAAACACCATGATTATGAGCAGGAGAATATGCAGGACCTGCAGATTCTGGCTTCAAAGAACACGACATGGCAGCGTCTGACAGCAGAAGAAGGTGGAGACGTTTTGTCTCTAAAAGCCAGTAGGGCTTAGAAACACCTCTGGTTGTTAGCATTGCTAAAAGCCATTAACAGTGATGGTATTGTGATGCAACGTGTCCACCTAATGACACGCTAAACATTTATGCTAAAATTCTGACACGTACAAATCTAAATAATTTCTAGTACTCCTTCCAGATTGTTTTATATTTTTTGAACTACAATTTAAATTGCACCTTTTAATTATTTACCTCTTTAAAGCCTTGTGTCCCTTTGCATCAATCACCGTCTCTCAAAAAAGTTGCAAAAAATAAGTTTTTGAATTAAAACGACCCTACTTATATTTCTGTCTCAGTTATCAGAGTCATCCTCCTGCACATCACTCCACTCCATGGACACCAACTCATCCACCGCCAGCGTCTCCATGACTCCTGCCTCCCCCTCCCTCCCGCTAAACTCCTGCACCCACAGACGTTGCATCTCCCTCACGCCCCTCTCACCCAGCTCCCCCAGTCAAACCCCAGTTTACAACACCCAAGCCCAGGACGCCTGCATCATAAGGGTCAGCCTGGAGAACGGAAATGGCAATCTCTACAAGAGCATACTGGTGAATAAACACACCTTTTCTGTGTGGAAAACTACATTTAAAGCCAGTTTGACTTGATGCGTTTGTCTTCGTATGTAGCTGACCAGTCAGGACAAGACTCCAGCTGTGATCTCTAGAGCCATGGCGAAGCACAACCTGGAGGTGGAGCCAGAGGAAGGATACGAGCTGGTGCAGGTCATCTCTGAGGAGAAAGGTAAAACATCCTCTCAGTCTACATTTATTTTTTACTGTTGCTCTCTAAAGCGTCGCTGACATCAGTTCTCTGTGTTGGTTCTGTTTCAGAGCTCGTGATCCCCGACAACGCCAACGTCTTTTACGCTATGAACACTTCAGCTAACTTTGACTTCCTGCTGCGCGCCCGGGGCTCAGCGGGTCGGCCGGTACAGCTTCGCAGCCGCTGCAGCACCACCCTCCCTCGGACTCAGTACCGCTCGAGCCTCTCTCTCAGACTCAGCAAGGTCACGCTGTGACCCGTCAGTCCGCCTTTACACCACTAATCCAAGGCTGTGACAGCGGATGGACTAGTGGGAGAAAACAATGAGCTCTGGATGATTTAAGGTGGACTAACTTGACTCATTCAGGTCTCATCGTGGAACTGTGCCAACGCCTGCCCAGCCTTAACATGGAACAGTGCAACAGTGACCCTAAGTGGCCTCTGCTCTTTACTCTTTAATAGATTTTTGCACATGTGGGAGCAGCCAAACTCCTGACCTCCAACAGTATTCTGATTGATTATTTCTCTTTTTTTGTCATGTGATGTTTGTGTATCTAAAGCTTTACTTTTCTCCTAGCTGAAATAGAAGCTGTCTGGTGAACCAGACAGGTGGACTGAGTTCTGTTTGACTTTGTTAATGAATGAATGGACCTCTAGCAGTATTCTCAATGATGGTAACTGACTGAACAAAGCTATGACGTCGGGTTTTTTAGCAGTCGGGCATCCTGGCTGGCTCGTGCACAGTGTGCACAACGTGTGTGTGTGTTCTCATATTGTGGGCTGTGTGACGAATGAAGAGCATTCTGATTGGCTCCAGTAGTTGGTTTAATCAGGTTTTTGATATATAGATATAATGAAATGGCCTTATACCTGCCCTGTCTGCAGGGTGTAGATGCTCAATCTGAACTGCTCTGTTGTGCAGACCCCCGCTCCCTCAGTGTTAGAAAATAAAAGCACACACACAAAACACAAGACCAGTAGGGCTTCCTACTGAAGAAAATCATGCAAAGTGTCTTTTGCATATTTGTATCTCTTTATTTTTCATTATATGAACTGAACTTTAGAGTTGCACTTCCCAGTAGGTTGAAGACGCCAGAAGGAAGAATCTATAAATGGTTTTGCTCCCTCTTCACTTATCAAGTTACTTTTTTTATTTGTGAAGTTTCATATTTTTTTAAAAATTTTAACAGAAGTCAGGCCAGAATTGTTTTCCTGTACTTGCGAGTGACCTGTGTGTCATAACGGAAGACAGTACCAGAGTTTACTGTGATCAGTTTTAAGAGACACTTTATTTCTTTATGTTCTCAGAAGCCAAACACTTTAACATGCGCACGCACACACACACACACACACACACACACACACACCTGTCTTATAAACAGAAACCCATTCATTGTCCGGTCAGGTCCCGGTTAGGTCATGATGTCATCATGATGTCACGACCCGTTAGTTCTCCTCAGACACATAATAATGTCCCAGTTGTTTCTTTTACATAAATATTTTTAAGTCGTCATTTCCTGTTCCACACTGCCAAAGATTTTCCTTAAATAAATAAATTATTGCCAACGTTATGTTTTTGTTCTGTGTGTTTTGACCTCTTCAGTTGAATAAATCTGTTTCTGTGATGTTTGAGCTGAGCTCAGCTCTGTCTCCATCTGTCCACATGATGGACAGTGTTCCTGCTTCTGTTTGGACTCTAGACTTGGACCAGGGGCTGATCTGGACACAGTCCGAGTTATTTTGCTGAGTGGAAGACATTTTTGCTGACTTGAGTGGAGCAGCCATGACACTTCTTTCCCAAAACCGGGTTTCCTCTGATCAACAGCTCAAAACATCTGTTAAAATTTGCTCCAGGAACTCAAAAACAAATATCACAAGACTTTATTGTAAACTTTAAAATAGATATAACTGATAGAAAAATGCTATAAGATCTTTTTAGTTGTTTATTATATTACAATTATTTTCAAGGTTTTAAACATATTAAAATGTAAACTTTTTACTATTAGCCCATTTCACTGTGGACAAGGGCAGCATTCCACTTCTGCAGCTGTAAAATTGCAACAATGATACGTGCTTCTTGTGTTACTGGTTTTTACATTTTTGGGGGGTGTTTTCAAACACAGATAAGTCCTGATAAATCAATGAGGTTAGCTGATTGGTAGCTAATAAATATGCTGCGACAGGTGATTACTCTGCTTTCTGTTTACTGCAGATGGTTGCATCTGAGTAAGGTTTCATCAGAAAGAAGGAATTCTGACAAACATCCACACGGTCTACAGCTGATTTCTAACAACTCAGGTTTTTCTGCTTCAGGATGTTTAAAGAAGTAAAAAATGCATTTATTTGCTAATTAACTAAACATGGAAAACACATATATATGTATTTAAAGTGTATATAAAGAAAAAAATACAAGTGTGCATGAAAACTAATATGGATAAACACAAACAACCAAAAAACAATAGAACAGACTAAATCTGGGAGGATGCATATATGGATAAATAGCTACATTAAAAAAAAAAAAAGCTAGAACAAATTAATAAAGATTCAGAAAACGGGGTTTGCCTCACTAGTGGTAAGATGTGCAAAAGTAAACAATTGTATTCTATAAAAAAGTAGTAAGTAAAATCATAAAAAGTGCTGGTTAACTGAGAGTAAAATGGATTCCTGAGAACCGTTCTGGTACATCGGGAGGTGTTGAAGGAGTGGGAGCTCGTCTGATGAGACATCAGTCACAGCACTGACACATCGTATACATGATTTGTTGGTTGGGACAGATTTCATCACTGATATTTGATGGAAGCCGCTTCGTCCTTCAGCGTTCACCGAGTGAATCTGAGCAGAAATATCAGCTCAGGCAACAGAACAGAGAAAATCTCTTAGAATGGATGAATATTTTAAAATAAACACATCAAGGCTCTGTCACTGCTAACAAAACACACCAGGGCAGCGTTATTAATGGGTATTAGATAAACTTGAGGGAAATGTTGCATTTTAAGAGCAGCTGAAACAGCATTCAGACCAATTAGACTCTGAATGACAGCAGCAGATATTCAGCATCACAAGTCGCTGAAATATGGAGGATTATCAGAATCTCTGCTTCCTGTCAGCTGATCAATCATCTGTTAGCTGAATCATGTCGGTTGTTTTCATAACCCAAACTCAGTGAAATCTCCTCCTTTCTGTCAGGGGAAACTCTGCCCAGCAGCTGCCAGATTACCAAACCATCCTTTGACTCTTTTGTTGTCGTGGCACTTAGAAAATCCTCTGACACGTTTCAGGACACAAGGCTTTTTGTTTGTAGCTCTGCCATACACAGGGGAGCACGCTGCCACGTTTAATCCGTAAGAGCATTTGAGCACGACACCAGATTGTTTCCTGGAGTCTGCTGAAAAAAAAAAACAGTGACTGCAGCTTAAAATCCAGCTGTCTCAGTTTCCCATAATTCAGCATGGTGGCAGACTGAGAGGCAGCGTCCTTGAACTAAAATAAAACATCTGAACTTATTATTGACCCAGATGTCAAAACATCTATGAAGAAAGGAGAAATATTAAGACACATTTACAGCTGACATGATTTGGCATTTTTCTTGTAAACACATGTGAGATCTTTAAAAGCAAAAATAAAAAAAAGATTCTGCATCCATTAGCAAACAGAAGCACTTTGATTAAGAAAAAAGAGGAGATTCTTGTCATTAATTTCCAATTAAGTTTTATTGACTTATTTTTACCTTTAGGGGAAAATCTTTTAAAACTAAAAATCTGTCAATAAAATAAACAATAAAAGTATTAACATGACAGGAAATCCACACATTTTAAAGACGTTTCATTAGTCTGCTTGAAGCTCACCTCTCACACAGTTTCACACTGATTAAATATCATTTAACAGGAATAAAATATTGTTTGCATTATTGGTTTTGGTTTATCTGTGGGCAACATTGTCTGACAAATATATTTAACAAGACATGTAGTGGGAAAAATAAACAAAAAGGACAAATAACATTGAAATTTAGCCTGTGAAGATACCAAACATATGCACACTGGATAATAAAGCTCTGAAACAGTAAAACTTTGGTTCATAAACTCATAAAAAGTTGGAAAAAACTGACAAGTGACTTCAGAAATATTTATAATTTAAGCTTTAACTAATAATACTGTATCTCTAGGAGCTTAACTGGGCAAATACAATAACTTTGGTTATGGTTTAAAACTTTGGTGGCTTACAGAACGCTGATTTTATAAACGTTTATAACATTTGAAATTTAAGTTGCAATCAAAAACAAAAATATTTCTAAATCAACCTAAGACTTGCACAGGCCAGTCAGCAAATTTTATGACTATAAACATTCAAGGTATTAAGGGCAGCTGTTGACATTTTGAAGCAAAAAGGGAATAAATAAGATGTTCTATATAAAAATAAACCCTTCTTAGTATTTTCTTGATGTTATTCAAAGTGTTCCTGTTCTTAAATAATGCTGTAAAACACTTAATGACCCATGTTGCTTTACTGAGATGCAACATTTATTTAAACAACGGTCATTCTGTGAATCTCTAATAAATAAAAAGAAAACCAGTTTTGTTAGAATATGAAAAAAATGTGTTATTTTCATTAAAAATCTTCATTTCTTGTATGCGTTGATAGAAATGAGACCTAGTTTGAATGAAAGAGTAATATTAGTGTTATGAAACTTCAAAAGGCGACTTAAACAGGCTGACTGAAGACAACCAGGCCTATGTAGTTTTAGTGTTATTTTTCTGTAGCAGGAAGATGGTTGATCCGCTGCTGTGAGACAGAAACGAGACAAAACAAACTGGGCTAAAGGATCCTCAGACATTTAACTAGAACAAGAGGGACTCTTGTTTATCTAGTTAAAAAAAGAGCCAGACAATCCAACTCAAAAGTATATTTGAAGACTTGATCTGTACCGTAGATTTTGATGTATTACTTGGTTAAAACAGGATGTAATATACGGAAATGCTATCAGAAATACTCTAATTATATTTATGAGCTGACATCATAAAAGACAAAAAATATGAGACATACTGACCCCAATGTGTAAAACTGGGTTACCTGAGTAAAACATTCTGAACAGTAAAAACAAAGAAAAAAACTCGTAATGTAAGCCCACATATCCATGTAATATCTTCAGCCACCAGTTTTATCCCACTCCCACAGTACACACGTAAAATAAACAGAATTATCCTCCAAATTAATGCCATCCAAACGCCACACCAACCGATCAAAAACTACATCACTACAGTATTTAATCAACATCTGAAACTGGATTTATCATCAGATTTGATGATGTTTAGACTTTAGTATATCTGTGTTTCCAATCTAGTAAATAAAAATGATAACTGAATGTAAAATCATATTTTTTGTGCAGAAAACCAAAATCTTCCCCATTTTAGAGCACGGAGACTTGAAGTGTTTCTCATGCTTTGAACATTATTCTGCCTTTTCTAGTTAGATTAAAGTTACACACATTGTTTAATTAGCCTAGAAAACACGATTTCTTATCACCTTGTCAGATAAGTCATCTTCGTTTAACATCAACAAACGCCGTTTTCCTCGTGGACGCTCTCCATGTAATTGCACGGTAAAGAAGTTCACTTGGTGCGAGGATGAAATAAAGGTCGTCTTTTACGCTCACACGTTTCTGATTATGAAGAAACTCTTCTCCCTTTGCATTTTGTTGTTCCGTGATCCATTGAAGACCTACAAAGGTTTAAAAAAAGCTCCTGGAAATCCTGGTCAGCGGAAGGATGATTTAATCGACACTTGGACTTATTTTCATCTTCGACATGGAGAGGTGACGCTTTGAGCATCTCAGGAAAAACATGGCAGTTATGATGGTAGTTTTGAAGGTCAGGCGTGTTGTACTGCCAGCTCCTGTCCTATGAAACGACGCAGGCGGTCCAGATACTGGCTGTACAACTCTATGTCGTTGTGTCCCGCCCCCTCCACCCAGAGAGGCTCGACCGCTTTAGGGCAGCGTTCGAACAGGGCCAGGCCGTGAGAGAAGTCAATCACCTCATCTTCTGTCCCGTGGATGATGAGCACTGGAGAAGTGATTTTTGACACTTTCTCAATGCTAAAAATGAAAAAGAAGGGTGGCAAAGACGTTAGAAATGTAAAAGACAAGTTTCAGCTGCATAACATTAAAAATAAATGACCAGATTTCAGATCAGATAAAGAGAAGTAACATTCTTTTAAGTAAATGTTTTTCGTTTTAAAAGGTTTAGTGTGACGCGCGACATTTACTAGTCTTAAATTACAAAAACAAATTTATTATTCAGGTTAATCTGTTGTTAAATAATACCATTATCGTGTCAAGGATTACAAAATAATGCAGATTTATACAACATAAGTTAAATCTGGGGCACAGATTGGATCCCTGTGAACAAATCAAAATATCTAGATTAATTTTTAAATTAATATTGGCAGAAATGAGTGACTTGTCAAATTAGATTTTTTTTTTTTTAATCAATGTAATGAAAACAGTTAAAATCAGTTCTTAAAGTTATAGGATATTGGCTTTTTGACGACGTGAGCAGATAGCTTTGAAGAGGAGTGAAAAAAGCAAAGGAGGTGGATTAGCAGCGCTCATCAACAACAGATGGTGTAATCCAGGACATGCTACTGTTAAATAATTGCAGTCTAGATATTGAATTGTTATCTTAATTCAACAACAGAGGCTTCTTCAGATACACTGCAACAGACTGCTACAGAAGATCCTTTCTGCCCACAGCTAGAACAGCATACTATTACTATTTTATCAGTTTATTTTACACAGAAACCATGCGAGAAAGACACAGACGAGTTACTCATAGAGGACGGCCAGCTGCTGCCCACTCTGAATCTGAATTTTCCTGCTGGGTACACTCACAGAGGCAATCCTTCGTTTCCTTCCACCTCTGCTCCTCACCCACGTTAACCATCTGACACCAGACTCTGATTTAATGCTGGCACTGGCTGCTTCTGACCCTCACCAAACTCTACTAAACCAACAAAGACAAGAGCAGCAGCAAGATCCATCCTCACTGATGATACCTGCATCCTTATGGTTTATCAAAGAGCTTTTCCTATTAGCAAGTTTGTTTAAAAGAAAGCAAAGTGCAGAAACTTTCAAATGTGATATTAGGAGATAAACAAAAAGTATTAATGCAAAGATTACACCCCGAGCAGGTCGCCAGTCCATCACATGGTCCACAGGAACACGGACAAGACAAATAAAGGAGCACAAATTCACCTGAGATCAATTTAAAATCATGAATATAAAATTCATGTTTTACTGGACTATGTGATGAAACCTGACTACATGGTGAGAACACACACGTTAACTGAGACAACATGCAAACTAACAGAGGGGCCCTGATCAAAGTAATAACACATTAATGAAGTTAATGCCAAGAACGGGTCTCGTGGATTCTCAGACTTTTGATTGTAAAATTGCAATAAGATTCCTTAAATCTAAACAAAAGTAGCTCGGTTTTCAGCACGTTTTGAAGAAAAACTCCTACCAAATGGAGCGAGTAGCAATTATGTGCTGTGGCAGCAGATTTGTAATTATGTGAAGTGATATACAGTTTGTGTCTAAAGTCTGTAATTTGAGTGTATTCTGTCTAAATTAAAACTTTTTCCCCAGGTAGAATACACAAAGAGAAACGAACTAAAGAAAACGAGAAATGAAGCATTACGATTGTGTTGCTACATTTAAAGCTACTGCAACCAGTCAGTCAGTCTGTCTAACATTTATACCTTTTAAGAGCAAATATCTGCAGACTTACTTGGGGAAAGCATCAAAGCAGTAGGTTTTCTTTGTTTCAGGAAAGGCCACTCTCATACCAGAGGTTAAAGGGGAGTGAAGAATCACAGCAGCACACTCATACCGGGACGCCAGGTCCACTGTGGGAACTGTACCGATGCTCTGGCCGTACAGGATGATGTTCTCTGGGCTGATGCAATACCTGAAAGAGAAACACTTCAATAAATACCCAAGTCTTTAAATTCATGCATATTTTCTAACAGTTATAAGTCAAACAGTCATATATTTGGCTGCATGGTGGAACAGTTGGTAGCACTGCTGCCTTGCAGCAAGAAGGTCACAGGTTCAGATCCTGGCTTTGGTCTTTCTGCGTGAAGATGCATGTTTTCCCAGTGCATGCGTGACTTTCTTCCAGGTACTCCCATTTCCTCCCACAGACCACAACATGCCTGATAGTTGTATGTGAGATGTAAGTCACTTTGGATAAAAGTGTCTGATAAACATATTTTAAAACTTTTAAAATATACATGTTATGTTAAAGTGATAATATGCAACTTTTTCATATTTTTAAATCTTTTCCTTGAGCCAGTATGCGCTAATATGACCCTTTACAGGGTTAATGAAAAGTCACTTAGCCCCATCTGGTGATTAGATCCGGAATACCATGATTGCAAGATCTCCGTTGCCGTCACGGTACCCAGGAAGTCACGTGTCTCACGAGGGTTAGGCTAACCCAATGTGGCTAGCTGTTACGCTAACGCTGGAGTGTTTTTATCTCATGATTCCTGCTTTTTTTGCAATTTCTCCCTGCTTGAACACAGCTGATTTCATTGAAGGAGTAAATAACCGCTCCTGTAGAAAGCTATGAAGGCTGAGGGGACCTTTCAACAGGTAGATATTGGCGTTTAGAAACTGAAACGATCTGGTAACTTTTTAATGCAGTGATTTAAAACGGACACCAGAGGGCGCCCAAAACAAGCAAAACTGCATATTATCACATTAAAGTAGCTTATCCACTATAGCAGGGGTCATCAACTAATAACCTGTAAGGGCCACATTCATTTTTAGAGGTGTTTTTGCAGGCCGGTGGGGGGCTTGTGTGCACGTGTCGGGGTGCATGCTGGGTAGGCAGTGCTAAAACCTTTAATGTACATCTACTAGATGATGTACATTCTAGTAATCTGTTAATCATGATCAGCAGAGGGAGGATAGAAGCAAAGCTTTTGTAAAGTATTTTCTACAACCACCACATACTTGTAGTTTCTCTTCCTTTTTACCCTTGAAACTGAACTTTGTTATAAATTTATGATTTGGATGACAGCTTCAGAGGAACTCTGGTCACCCAGACAAACTGCTGAAGATGATGAAACCTATACCAAACTGGCTTTAATTACAAGGAGGAGCAGACTATGAACTTTAGTCTTTGCTCTGATATAGATAACGCTCCTCTGGATGCATTAAAACAAGCACAGCTTCTACTAACTGGTGCTTCATCAGATTGCAGCCTCTCCTCACTTTATCTCCATCTTTAACTGCTCATGTGATTTAACTTTCTTCATGTTTCACTTAGTTTTAATACCATCTTCTATTCACCTTTGATTTATGCACATTTAAAAAAATAAAACTACAAAAACACTGAAAACATGCCCTCTGTGGTTAGAAAACAACACAGTGAATCCTTCGTAAAAAAGTAACATCTAGGGCTTTTTAATAACATCGTACCGTGTGCGCAGAGCGTGCCACGCAGCGTCGATGTCTGCATAGAGATTCTTCTCTGTGGGCTTTCCGGTGCTGACGCCATAGCCCGAGTAGTCATAGGAGAAGATATTGCAGTTGATGCGAGTGCCGAGGCCGATGTAGAAACTGCTCATCTGACCCAGGTCGATAGCATTTCCATGTGAGAAAAGCACGGTAAATCTGAGAGGATAAAATTCAGAAGGAATATTAGTAGATGTTAGGGGTGTAACGAGATCTCGTGGTACGAGATCTCGCGATATTAAAACGTCACAATATGTCTCGTTGAGATAACTTCAATCTCGCGAGACCTCATGACCGGATTATGTAATGAGTATTTGCGTTTCCGCAAGCAATTGAAACCTTGATTATTATAGGCAACACATGTCAACCTCGGGGAAACTATACGGTTTATGTTGTTATTGAAGCATGAAAACAAATAAACGATCGTCTATTTAAAAAAAAGAGTGAAAACATCGGAGCGCATCCTAAAGTGAAAGCGAATCTTAACTCTGCCGTTCCAGAGAAGCGCCTACCTGGAACGTGAATTAGTGAAAGAGCTGGGAGGACGATGTGTGTCTCAGTCAGAGCAGAAAGACTTGGATCCCCTTCTTGCATTAAGATCCATAACAGACAGAGTCGCAAGGAGGAGAGAGGAGAAAAGGAGACAGAGGTGTGTGCACTAAAATACAGTTTTATTCTATAAAAAGAAAAGCTTTTCTTAGCTTTGCATTTATTTTCTATTAATGATCAAATCCTTTAAGGTTTGAGTGAAGTTTAACTGAACTGCTTCTATTTTTCAACAAGAAGAGAGAAAAGAAAACAGGGAGAATAACAGCATTAGAGAGCTGAGAGAAGTAAAGATGGACTGAAAGATCATGAGAGACACATATTTGGGGTGAGGTGGGGAGACACGTCCCCTGCACTATTTTAAAGTCAGTTTAGAGACCTGTAGTTTTTACTGTCTAAAAACATACAGTAGTTCCACTATATTAAATGTATACAGCTGTTGTTTTTAGGTTTAATATCATGGCTCTGTTTAAGCAGTTCAAGTCCCCTTCTCTTCACCTAAAATCACATCTTTGGTGTGACAGGAGAGGAGGAGAGAGACTGGAAAAAAACATTTTGCAGCAACAGTTTGATCTTTAAAATAATTCTTGAAAATTTGATTAACACCCCAAGATTCAAGAAATCAGAAAAAGAAAAACATCATTGAGTTTTTGGAAAAACTTCTAAAAGTGTTGGGGGAAAAAGTGCTTTTTGATGCATAAATTTGATCTTTGAAGTTTTTTTGAAATTATTATTAAATCTCGTCTCGTGAACTCAATATCTCGTCTCGTGAATTTGTGTCTCGTCTTGTCTCGTGAGTTTTGGATCTCGTTACACCCCTAGTAGATGTGCACAAAATGTTTCAATCCTCATCAAAAACATTCATTATAGGATGAATACCAGTAGACTGTTACAATTTACACTGAGGAATCTGTTAAATATTATTTAAAAGTTTAGATATACAGCTGAAATCAGATGATTACACATACCAAATAAAATGACACTTTTTTTTTACTAGCTAAAAGCTACAATAATGAGAGGGAAAATTTGTCAGAGATTGAAATTATTCAAAAAAGAAGTTTACATACATTTGGTAGCATTGACCTTTGAACTGTATGACTTGGGTCAAATGTTTTGGGTTCCTTCCACAACCTTCTCACAAAAGTTTACTGGAATTTGGTATCGAACCTCCTGAGAGAACTGGTGTAACTGATCCAGATTTTCAGATCTGCCCACAAATTCTCTACAGGACTGAGATCAGGGCTTTGTGATGGACACGTCAAAACACTGACTTTGTTGTCAGTTTGACTTGATTTGATTTAAAATCTAAATTCTCTTCAAGTAGCTTTGTGATTGGTCACAGACCACAGCTTTACTGATGCTCTTTTCAGCAAAAATGTTGCTTAAAAAAATGAATAAAATGCAAACACTATAGGAAGCCTGTCAATTTATTTTAATGGATTTGGTTAGTTAATCAGCAAAAGCACCTACCAGCAGGTGAGTGTCAAACTGAAGTTAAAAGACACTCACATTTCATGAAATTCAGCTTAATGTTTAGTCTAGTATCATAAAGCAGCATACCAATTACTACAGACCTTCAATGACACTAAATTGTGGGATTGAAAAAAAAAAAAGGATTTTTTGCTTAGATTATCAAAATAAACTTCCAAACACATGGGTATGGCAACTTTTCTAAAACTGGCAGGAAAAAGGAAAGAAGATTTTTTTCCCCAAGGAAAAAAAGTGACAGTAATTTATTTTCAAAGCAGGAAGAGAAAAGTCTCCGAGTCAGCTGAGTCAACAGGGAGACAAGTAAAGGAAGGAGACCTGGATGTGTGCAGAACAGTCCTGACAAGTAAGAAGGATGTTTACACACTTCTGAAAAATGCAAGACCTTAAAAAAAGGGGGAAAGTCTGGAAAACACCACAGTTATTAAAAGTAGGCAAACTTTCCAAACTGCTCACCTGGCGCTCGGAGAACAGCGAATGTACATGCAGCCGATCTTGTTGCCTCGGCTGGAGCGAGTGAAGAACACCTCTGTCATGTCCAGCTCTCTCTGAGAGTACTGAAACTCAGCTCGCTCCGTCAGGTGAAGCTTCCATTTTCCCTCCACAGCTCCCGGCGCCCCACTTCCTGCAACAGAAGCTCCGCTCCTGGACCGCAAGCTCGATGTCCCAGTCGCGCCTGGCGTGGCCGAGCCTGCCTCCGGGTCTGGCAGAAAGGCGTACGTGGGTTCTGGAGGCAGGAAGGCCAGCTTGGCTGCGATGCGGCTTGGGCAAGGTGGGCAGCAGAACAGGCAGCAGAGCTCACTGAGAGAAAGGCCATTCATCCTTCACTGTGTAGGGGGAGGACAAGACCATCATTGTACTGAAGGAATCTACACAATCACCAAGCTACACAAGATGCTTATTACAGTAAGACGATTAATCTGAAGGTGGCAACAAAAAATAACAATTTATTTTTGAAAGTTTATAATAAATTGAATATCAAATATGTAAAAAAACAACACAAATAATGTTTTTTAAGTTTTGATTTGTTTTGTCAGATAAGCGCGAAATGTGAATTATTATTATTTGGTAAATAAAACAAGATTAAGTGTTTTCAGATTAATAATCCTCTTACCAAAATAAAACATTTCATAAAATAGATACATCTAATAGGACCGTTTTTATATAATTGTCCTGTCAGTAGCAGCTAGCCCTGAAGTTATTTGCATCAATATAAACTCTGAAGAGGGAGACTGAGTTTTTCCATTTCACCTGTTGACTTTCTACATTTAATGTTTTTATAATTTGTATTAACAATAACATTTTACTGTATGAATGTTTTTATTTTAAAAAACTTAAAAACCTTTAATTTATTAATGAAATTGTTAATCCAATTAATTTCTTATAGTAATGATGACCCATCTAGTTTTGTGTGTCGTTTAGATGAGTGCTAGAAATTATAAACCAATTGTTTTGAGTAAATTCTATATCCATGTAGTTTAGTAGCTCACATGATTCATGACGGTTCAGTTTCTGCTCGTATTTCAGACACTTTGTGTGTGTAATCAGTACATGCCAAACATGCGTCTCTTTCATGGCATCTTTTTAAAATTAGAAATACATTTTTCCATGTTTTATTGGAGTTCAACCAATGATAAATATTCTGTTATCTCCCTCTGTCAATATAGATTGTGCCATACCAGTTTCCAGAACTCAAAGTACATTTATAAAGTATAACAGAATAGAAAACCTACCTGTTGAGTTGGAGATCTTGGTGTATACAAAATAATGTTGAAGAAACGAACAGACCAAAAGGGGGAAAACAAAGGTGCAGTTTTCCACTTCAAACACGGGATGTTGCCGTTTAGGTGTCCTGTCAGCACAAGAAACAGGAGCCTACCAGCTGACAAGGAAGTGTTAGTCTATTGACAAACTATCTCCGTTCCCTTAAGGCGACCGAAGTCCAGTATTCACCCATTTTGTTTAACAGTTTACGAATAATTTATAAATACAAAATATTCACACGCTGGAGTTTTTTTTTTCCCTTAAATAAATATAATTCGCTTCTTGTCAGTAAAGTGGACGCGTTTGTAACAGAGTTCAAACACACTTCCAAAAAGCTCTCGGTTAAAACTTAAGAATCCTCTAAATCAAGGAGAGCAGCAGGTTGTTGTATCATCTCACAGAGAAAAGCTTTTGTCTGCGTACTAGCTAACCGTAGCTAGCAGGACATAAACACGGCGAGTCAGTGAAAACAAGGCTCCTTCACGGACTATTTCGGCAAAACACCACTAACAAAAAGTTTAAAACGTTTCAGTTGCGCTCCATAAATCCATTTTGGACATTCTTGGAGTTTCCTTTGACCTCACGGACAGCGTCTTGCCATTTTTATTAATCCATGTCCGTGTGGTGTTTCCCTTCGTCTTTGCTGTTTCACCGCATCCGGAAGCGACAGCTGACCGGATATGACGCACCTTGTTATCAGCGAGGGCGACGACAGCGTTGTAAAAAAAAGTGACGTGTTTTAACTTTACTGCCAAAAGTTCACAACATTCCATGTGAGGGAAGTGTGAATGAGTTACTCAGTGTTAGGAACGAATAACTAAAGCGAACAATGTTGCATTATTACAACTTATTTGTCAGATTAGTCGATGCTCACACGACGTAATCAAATACATATTTAATATGGCAGGTCGTTAGAACATTTATTAAAACCACATTCCTATCTCTTTATTAAAATAACAGCATTCTATCAAGAAATAACAAAAATACCGTACGTTAACTAGTCACAATTTTAGTTTAAGATAAAGAAAAGTTAATTTCAACTGAAAACAAAAACTATTTTCATATCCCATATTACTAAATGCCATACAGGTTTAGGTGGCGGCTTTAACATTTTATAGCTGCATTTGATATGCTTTACAAATATCTATATTTAGATTACTGGTTATGAAAATGAACAGCAGTTTGGATGAATATATCTTTAAATGTTTTCCCTACAACAAATGTGGCACTTTTTTCATGTATTCAGCTCCAGATGTCAGAAGCATTGCCCTAATATTTGCAATGAATATTATAAATATCCGTTTCAGATCTGGTGATAGCTTTGTTTAGCACACAAAATATAGCAAATAAATAGTTTGTAACTTTGAATTCTTAAAATTATACTTATGACCAGAACTAAGGGCATATCTAAAGTGCAAATATCTCAATTTCAAATAACATTAATAGGAAATATATACGTCGCAATTAAAGTTGGCAGTCATTTTGAACCATGTACATTTAGCTGCAACCAATTGTTTTCTTTGATACAAATTTTAATTTGACAGTGTCCATCATTTGACTTAAAAAATGGAAATCAGAAATGCAGCTGAATCTTGACCAAAATTCTAATCTTTGTTTTGAATAATTTAATAAATTTGTATGTTTACTTTTTTTTATTAAAAAGGGGGAAAAAAACTCAGTGTGACTGTAAAAAAACGACTAAACAGCAGTCAATCTTTAAACAGTTATCTCATTTAGAGTTTAGCCTGTGAAGTGCTGTCAAGTAATGATGACTAAACCAGGCCAGTTTAGTGAAAAGTGTGTGTGGGTAGACACTAGGGGCTAATGATCATACGCTATTCAACGAACAGAAAGACACAGTCGCAGCTGAAAATAGGGAAATTAACATCACTCGCACACACAAAGAACAAACCCCAAATTACTTCAACACATTGCATTCTTAAGATTTAATGCATTACCCAAATATTGACTCATGTATATTGACAAAAAATCAAAGCTGCAGTTTTAGTAAGATATATAAATCAGTTAAACTTAATTTTACAATAAAGTACCAAACAGTCTTTATTATCTCAGGGACCTTTAGAAAGCTACCAACTCCAGCAAACACTGAAGCACATTGTGAGTTTTTGTACAGTACCATTTGTACTTGTGGTGTTTTGAGTCTGAGAACAACCAGTTTAAAACAAAAACCAATGGGGTCAAGCTAAACAACTATACCAGTCTAAAAGAAGCAATGCAACCATTAGTGTCAGTACACATTAGTCAATGCAGCTAGCTTTGAGTGAGCTCTGTGATAACATTAATAAATACAACAGACTAGTGTCATTTAAAATAAACTTTGTGATTTTATTGTTTTATACTTATTCTTACGCGTCATACAATCCCAACTCTTAAAAGAAAAAAACAAAAAATATCTGGTGGTGTTTCTGGGGGACTGGAGTGCCCAGGGACAGAAACTAAATATTTGATCACTGTAAATTTTATTTGATATTCCTAGATTTCAGCTTGAAAGACAGTGGAGAAACTCATTCATCTTGCCTTTACTTCCGTGGTAAAACTAAACTCAAATCAGTAATCATAGCTTGCAGGTTTATCATTATTATTAATCAAAACCCTTGCATGTCGAAGACATCAATTATTAAAGGCTATGCTAAACAAGAAATTGAAGACAGCAAAACATTTTTAATACACAGGAAGAAAAATGTATATGAGCTGATGCTATCTAGATTATTCAGGTATGGTAGCCCCAGTTGCTGGTGCCAAGTCACAAACAGTCAAAGCAATTTTAATTAGTCATCAGTCCCTCAACACATGAGAGCTTTCAACTTCTGCTTGAAAACAGTTAACAAATAACTTGATAATTGACATCCTATTCTATTGTGTGGATTGCGGTGGTTTACATTCAAACTGCTCATGTTTATTTTAAAAAAGTTAGTTGAGAGAGTTGGGGCACTGATATGAGCAGTCATTAGAAACAAGTGCAAATCATAAAAGCCCCAGGATTTACACAGTTGAGCCGTCATCCTACACACATCCTAAAGCTAAATCGGATGTTTTGCATTTTGTAACCCAGCAGTCTGAGGACTCTGTAACTATGCATGTAGAACATACCACTAGTCCCTGTAAGGTGTGGCAAATATATGCCCTGCCACCATTCAGGACTCTGTCTGAATTTCAATTTTCCACTAGCAGTGAGACGAAGGAAGAAATTATTCACAGTTAAGAATATACAGATTCTCAACTTATTCCAGGTAAAAAGTCTTGGTATTGGCAAGCCGAGTCATCATCCCTGCTATTCAGACCTCATCAAAATAAGAGGAATCCAAACTGAGTCAAAACTGCTTCCTCCCTGGCCCAAAGTGATAGACTTTCACTAAAATCAAAGCATCATTCACATCCAACACAATCTGCACTGGCTTCTTTTGAAAATAACACACCCTGCAAATTCTTTCTGCTCCTTTTCATAAATATTAAATGATCAAGATCAAGCAACATTTACAAGGGAGCTTTAAATAATAAAAAGATGAAACCTCAGCTGTGCCTCTGAATCGCACCATTAACACTCAGTAACAGGATAAAAGCATGAACTGGGACCTGGTGTTATTAATTTAACTTTTTAAACAATCTGACTAGCTTTGTAGAACAGGTGAGGATTCAAGTTGTGGGCTGGTTACTGAAAACACTGAATGTTACATGTAATAACTTGTAAATAAAAGGGAACATAAGTAGGGGAATATATCAGTGCCAATTCAGGCACTTTTCCTTTTTTTTTTTTTTTTAAGATAATTACGAAAAGCACTGTAATACACATAGTACTATTCTTCACCTTAATCCACCACCTTAATAACCTGGCAAAAATCTACATTAAGTTTATACTATATGAATTAGAGCATTATGTTATTTACATTTGGACAAAAAAAAAACAAAACTATAGTCCTGTTAACTTGAACCTCAAAGTTCCAGCCATGCATTGTGCTACTGCTGAGTGGCCTTTTAAACATTCGAGCTCCATTTCAAACCGTGCAGTCTCAACAGAGTAATACATCTGTTTGACCGCACACATGCATGAAAGTTCGATCTTCCTAGAAGAAGCTAGCAAGAAGCAATCTTTGCATTAGGACTCATCTGAATCTGAGCACAATGTAAAAGCACGGCACGGCGACAATCTGTACTGCAGCTGAGCAGAACATGTGTTGTGTGTAGAGTAACTGCAACCCAGGTCAGTTTTCATTCAGCATGCATCAGTGGTCTGCTGGTGGTTAGAAAAACACGGAGCCTCTCTCAAACTCCGAAAAACAGAAAAGCGCACCGCCTTAAACAGAACATCTCAGCACTCAAACAAGGCTTTTTTTCCTTCCTGTTCAAACAAACTGAAAAATGACCAAGATGCTGAACAAAACTAAGTTGGTGTGGCACATTAAGAACGTGCTCTGCAGTTGACGCTCTGTTGTGCTTCGTCTCCACAAACAAAAACAAGACATTTAACTGCACAATCTTAATTGGAACGGCTAAACTGGACTCTACCTTATGTGAGAGCGTTGTAATTTTTAACTTCCATGGTTAAATATTAAAGATGGAATTACTTAAATATAATTGAAAATGCAAATCTTACAGATTTGCTGACACATGCTGCCAATCCTCCAGCACTGACCAACCAAACAATATAAAATAAATAGAATGCAATCACACAATTCAAGCTAACTAGAATATATTAATATAGATCTTCTGATGTCATACGCTCATTAAAACAAAGGAAATAAAAAGGGAATTAAATCACTCAGTTAAGTCAAGGTTATCAGTCTCCCCCACCCTTTCCCTCCCCCATCATGCACCCGGTTTCCATTTGAATCAATATAAAGAGACATATCTGGAAAATGCTGAGCCTTTGGGGTTTAATGTGTGGTAATCCATTGAGTAAAAGAGTAAGAAAAAAAATCTAGTAGGAAGTTGACATAATTTTTCTGTTCCAAGAGAAAAATTTTAATTCCAAAGCCCTTAAATGTCTGACATATGAAATCTGTATGTTTTTGTTTTGCTAAACTCCCCAGACCCTTTTAATACTCCTGTTTCATTATCGGGCTGTGGCACATTCCTTAACATCCTATCCCCATGTAATGTCAACCACACAGGGATTGTATATAAAAAAAAAAGTACTATCAGGATCTTTCCATGTTGGGAAAAAAAAAGGGGTAAATTAAAATGGCTTCCCTCCCCACAGCAACACAAATGTCCACCAAGCCCCTGCTGCTCTCTCCCTAACTCTCAAGAACTTTCTTCACGCAATCACAAGCACGCACGCACACACACACTTAGGTTCAGCTGCAGTCACTAGCGGAGAAAGAGGGAGGAGCTTGTAAGGGGCGTGTCCTGAATTTTGCTGCGATCACATCATCCCACCCTGCCCACCCGCCTCAGACTACCATGAACAAATGAAGCCATGATATCAGGTGTTTCCATCCAAGTCGCCACTGGTCAAACTCACAAAGTCAGAGAGACTTTTTATTGCACTTAGTCCTCATAACTTCTGAATTTTCTCAGCCACCACGATGGGGTTCTCCTTGCGTATGCGCGCAGCCGCTGCACTCCGGTAATCATAGGGACAGTCGTGTTTGTCAGAGTAACGATGAATGGCACAGAACAGGTTACCGCAGCGACAATCAAAACCTGAAGTAAAAAGAAAAACAGGTCAGTTAAACAGAGTAGCTCTGTAAAAAACATGACTACAATATTGGGACGCTAACTGCTGTTTATTTAATATTGTACTGGCCTCTATAGACTGAGGTTTTGGTTAGTGGCACACCTCATCAAGGCATAACCAGTAGATATTTGATATTAACTGAAAAACAACAGTAAAATTCTATAAAAAAGATTAATATGATAAAAGATGGTAAATTTAGAAAGCGACTAACTCTGAGGGTCTTCCATTTATAGGACATGTTACAGGGCTTCATCCTGGCCCACTTAAGACAGATGGTAAGGGTTGGTCAGGTTTATACTAATATATATTAATTATTTCAATGATGTAAAAAAGCCCTAGAGTCTGCTTTGAGAAAAAGAGATGGCTAAAAGCAAAGCATGTGCTTCAAAATGAATCCCTAATCTCATTTATATGTTGGTATTTGTGAAAAAAACAAAAGGTGGATGTGAAAAATAAAAAGCATAATGAGACTTAAGTATCTAGGTCAAAGGTATCAAACCTTGAAAAGTGCAACAGACACATTTAACCCTGTCAGGTGACAATTTATAGGAAACTAAACACAGCTGTGAAGAACTTTAGGTCTAGCATGAAATCCTGTAAAAAAATGTTGCTTACCAGTAAGGCCCACTTTCTTCCGGCAAGAAAAGCATCGGTTTGGTTTTTTGTTTTTATCAGGAGTTTGGTCACCATCAGAAGCTTGTGCTCCTTCACCCACAGGCTCTGAGGTTAGAGGAAAAACAAAAGTATGCTTATTTCCAAAGCAAAACCTGTTAAACATGAACAGGTAAAATTATAAAACTTAATGTAACATCTGGAAGAGACCCCAATCTAACATTTTCTACTCTTTTCACAAGCAGAGATTGTGAGAACACCAATGCAGGCAGGGGACAT
Organism: Callopanchax toddi; assembly: GCA_006937965.1. NCBI lineage: Eukaryota > Metazoa > Chordata > Actinopteri > Cyprinodontiformes > Nothobranchiidae > Callopanchax > Callopanchax toddi. The sequence goes on from SSNR01000011.1 coordinate 2,407,825, forward strand.
GGAGTTCACATGAGATGCTTTAGGCCTCCACTGTTGCTGTAAGGTCGTTTATATGGTCACTGCACACAATCTGGAACCACCAGACCCTCTTGACCTCCATCGGCAGACAAGGTGGGTGAAGTGTCTTACCCAAGGACACAATCAAAACGGCAACCCTCCAGTTTTCAGACGGCCACGCTACCTACTGAGCTACATGCTGCCTCTTATACTAGTTTTGAATAAACTCTCAAAGCAGGCAGAGAGAACTGCGTGGTGACGAGCTACTGAAGAATTCTAACAGATGCTGGTTGGCTTGTGGGACCTTTAATTAAGTTGACTATTCACAGAACTACAAGCATCATGTGACTGAGGGAGCTGTCGAACAAAAAAAAAAAACATAAAAATCCCACAAGCCATTCTACCTGGAAAGACAATCATTTATCCATTATCACCTTTTGTGGTACTTTAAAAATGCACTCTCTTTCCCGTCATGTACATAGTAAGTAGAAATTGATATAGGAAAGCCTCAAAATGTTCTCCGATTCTTACCTGTGCTGCTGGATGTGCTCTCCTCTTCTCCCTCTTTAGGCTCCGATCGATCAGAATCCACAGTTATCGAGTCTTGGGAGATGCTCATAGCAGTCATCTGTTCAGTAACTGGGCTTGGAGAGCTGGGACTAATACCACAATAAGCACAATTCATTACATTATTTGATTTATACACACTAACAACTCAAGATAAAATAAAGAAACTAAGAGACTTTCCCCTAATATCCTAAATATGCAAACAAATATTTGCCTGAGTGATTCAAACTCAAGATATCAATTTGAATATAACTGACAATATGGAGACTTTTGTCTTAAGTGAATACAATCTGTTAAAAAAAAAAAAACACAAGATAGGATTGTTCTTAATACATCTTCCTAAAAATAAAGCAGCCCTCTTCAAAATTGTACATTTACTGCACATGTTTATGTATTTGGCAGACGTTTTTATTAAAAGCGACTTACAAATGAGTGTAAACACATCACTGGACTTGTGTGTTGTAAAAGATATAAAAAAAAAACAACACAAAAATTAGACTAAAGCTCTTCCTCATGAGGTAAAAATCATTACATATAAAACATTTGCCCCTTGATTTTAGAACAATGTAGTTGAACATACTCAGTATGATGTACGGTCTTGTTTTGCATGAGCAAAATATACATTAATTTAAAAAATACATTTAAAATATATATTTTAATACACTGTCAAATGCTAATGATGGCAGATGTGTTACACAAACATTAGTTCAATAATCTAGCTAATATTAACAAAAAGTAGAATTTACATTATGATTTACATTATAACTAATCTATAACAGTGCTTACACAATTGTTGCTACATTAAAAGGCTAAGTAAACACCCTGGCAGCACATCAGTATACCTGGCTGTTTGTTCCTCAGGTGGCGTTCCTACTACTTCTGTACTGAGTTCTGAGGTTGTGCTGTCCACAGTCACACTAGCTGATGTTGGTGATCCTGATGGTGATGTAGCAGCTGGAAGGGAAAAGAAAAGTGATCAACGCAAGCATCACAGCAACTGTTGTCCTAAATATACAAGTAGATAACTTCTCATTTTGTTTCAAGTATAATATAGTCTCATTGCTTTTGTAAATCAAAACCAGATGTTCAAGACCCAACGCCACTTTTTGTTACCTGATGACAAAGTAAAAGCAGCTACTGTTATCCAACCTCTTTTAGTAAACTATTGAGCTCCCACTCCCTCATTCTCCTAACACTAAACAGTTTTTGAGTGACCCCCAGTGTTAAGTTCCAGTCCTTTCCACCTAAAAGTACTGCATCAGGCACACCACTGTTGTTTGCACGTTATACATCTCCCACCAACCTACCTTTTTCTCCCGGCGGGCTGGATCGGCCCCCTCCCTGTTGTCTCTGCAGGTGTTCCTTATAGCAGACAGAGCACATGCCGTTGGTGCGGGGGTTTCCATAGAAACCACATCCCATAGTGCAAAGCATTGGCACTTGCGTCTGATTGGTCTCCTGAGCCATGCTCTCACAGAGGGGGAAGGGGATTGGGAGATGATATTCCTGAAAATGTAGTAGAATAAAAGTTAAAATTGTTTGATGTCCCTGTGACTTTGCCAGTTGTCCCACATAAAAACTTAGAATCTGGTACTATGTCATGAGAACAGCTAAAACTAATTCTGGGATTGTTTGACAGCTGTCAGTTATGACAATTTACTGATACATATTATATTGTATACATATGTACGTTATATGAGGTCTAATCCCACATAAATAACTGTTGTTGAGCCGAGAATACCATCCAGTTTATGTTTTGAAATTTATGAAACTGACAAAAAAGTTTGTTTTTTTTACAACAAACTTTGATGCCAATTAATGAGAGATCTTAATTGATTTCTTTATCATCCTGCCGGGTCAGACGAGAAGCGTTCAAAGTAGCAAGTTAATGATTCTTCACCAAAACAATCGCGTTAAGACTAAGGACTACAAAATGTCGCAAATTATTCAACTTTTAGGGGCAAGAGACGGTGCGCAAAAAGACACTATCCTTACCGTCTTCCGCCGCAAAGCAAGATGTTTTTGGTCAGGACAAAAGTTACCATAAAAGGAACAAAAAACAAAGACGCGTCTCCGCAAAAATCAGGCCACAATGGCAAAATTCAACATATTACATAATAGCTGGCAAACAAAACCACAAAATTGCTTAAAAGCCAACTTAACAACTTCCAACTGACCGTCTCGGGAGGAAAACAACGTCCTGAGCAAACACTGTAACATTAGCGAACAGCTTCGATAGCTGTTTTATTTGTCTGACACTGCATACCGACGCAAAATTAAGGACAAAACTTAATTACTGCCCTTCCATTAAGAAATAATTCACAAGAATACAAAACAACGCGTCCTTAGCCATTAAAAAAACTAGCGAATTTGTGATTTTTTTCAAATAAAAAACGCTAGCTTTAGCAGACTGACGTTAGCTGTGTTGCTAGCATATCCTGCCGACCCAAACTAGTGCGCTTCGCGGCGAGTTTAAAATTAGTAACACACAGCAGGAGTTCCTCCTTAGTAATCCGGGACAAAAACAGTATCTGAAATCCAAGGTACCGGTAACTGTCACCGACCTTGAGCCTCAGAGTTAGACAAGTTGTGTTCCCAGCAGAGTGCGCGGCCTTCTACACAGCGCGAGCTGCCGACATTCGAAACAACGACCATGACGTCATCCTGATCGATTCAGTGAGATGAATAAACAAACTGGTTTCAGACAGGAATATATCTTCTTTATTACTCTCAGCATTCAGATTAACTCTTGGTATTTTATATTTTTGTTACTTTATGAATTTAGTGCTTCACAAAATAATATGCAGCTGTTTTTATGTTATTTAAGATGTTGGGACTTCTTATCATCTGCACCCAATAGAAATGACTGCAGTATATCATCTTTTGAACCACTCCGTCTGTCCCCTGATCAGAATTAAATTATCCTACAAGAGAATTAGAAATAATGCCCAAAGATCAACTATTTCCTTCACATTCCCAATCAATTAATGTTTTTATGTCCCCCCCCCCCAAAAAAAAAAGACAGATCTTATGTGCTTATGAATGACTAAAAAAAACTTGCCTATAGAAAGGGAGTAAAAAATTTCTCTGAAAAAATTTGTTGTAATGTAGAAAAGTGTTTTTGAAAGAAGTAAAATTTGTGTTTTTAATTAATATCAGACTTCCACATCAAATAGTTACATCAAATAGGCTCAAAATCCTAATGTATTGTTGGCTACTTTAAACATTAATATTCTATGGCTCATGCCAAATTCTAATACTATTCAAGCTGTTACTGCCTTAAATAATAAAACTGGAATTTTAATGTTTTAACGTTATGATTTACAAGGACCAACACAGCTCAGACCAAAATCCCTTAAACACCAATAAATAAACACATAAATAAAATAAATCACACACCAAATATTCAAGAGTGACAGCCTGTGCTGTTAACATTTATTGAATATTAAGCTCAGTGGCACCTCATTAACTCGTTCACATTAACATTTAGATACAAGATCATGAAATTATAATAAATCTTTTCACAAATGAAATGTGCTATGACATCTCAATTGCGATGCTTTCATCTCGTTACAGTTTAGGAATGATTTGAACACTGACTAACAAAAGAAAAACAAATAAACATGGATTCATCTCAAGAGATGTAAAAATACTTTTCGTTTACATTTCTGCAGAAAAAATGTGCAAGTGTAAGGATTTTAGGGTCACATTTCACATTTTAACTGAAATTAAATACATTCCTTATGTATAATGACAATATTTTATAAACTCAAACTTGAAGCATCAAGATTTATACAGAATATTAATTTTATGATGTGTTTTGTTGAACAACTCAAAAAAGGGAAAACATTACAGAAAAACAGTGTCTTCATATCTACTTTGGGCTAATCTGCTCCATCGGTACATCTCCATCTTCTTTCTCAGTCTTCTGAGGAGCAAAAGGTCCCACCAGCCAGTTGAGTGGTGTGTTGTGTAGTAAATACTCCATGACACCATCCAGAGACTGTTGAACCTGAAAAAGGCATTCAATATTATCAGCCAGATGAATTTACTACAATTATTCTACTCAATCTCCAAATATGCTAAATGTGATTATAAATAAATTGACAAGTGTGTAAAATAAACGCTGAACAAACTTGATTTTTATAGTTACATAAAACAAGCAAGATGAGATGATACCCTTGGGAGTAATTCAGCCAAGAGTTTTCTAACAGAAGGACTAATTGTGTTAAGTGATGCCTTAATTAAATACAAGCTCTAAACTATTTTTCGCTACACTGGCAGAGCAAAAGAAATAATTACATGATGCAATCAGTACTTGTTTCAAATGGTGGCGGCTTCCCTCCATAAGGTGGGGAGTGATGGCGCTTGCGTTCCCCAGAGAGGACTGCAGTTCTTCAGCGGCTTGCCGTGCACTGGTCAGCTGCTCCTGGACTGTACCTGGCAGACCCTGAGCACTGGAAACCACATTGGAGCATGCTGACCTCAGCTGGTCACTCAGACCACGGACCATAGAAAGAGCGCGCCATTCCAGCTGCTGTGAACATAGTATGGGGATTTTTTTAAAATCAACTAGAATGATTCATATTTCAACTCAGTTCCACAGCTTGGTGCAATTAAAAGGGATTTTTGTGATTTTCAGAGAAGCTGATAACGGTGGTACTGATAATAAAAACTGTAAGTGAATCCAGAAAAAGTTCAATCCTGACCTCAGATTCATCTTTGGACCCATCTGGTTCGGATTCAGTCCGTCCCACTTCTTCCTGTTTCTGCTTCCACTCAGTCCAGTGCCGCAGCAGCTGCTCGGGGGCTCCTGCTATCTGACTACTGGCTGTGCCAAGACTGGGACGAGTGCTCTCCACCAGGTCCAGAGTGCTGGTAATCTGAGCCACTGCAGCATAGGTGGCGTCCCTGGCTTTCCGTGCACGGAACAGGGAATGCTCCAGTGCTCGCTCTTGCACCTTGGCAGAGAGTTTTCCCAAACGGACAAAGTAGCTGGAGCTGGGTGAAGAGGTGATTACCTCAGAGCTGGTGGGTTCAGCCAGAGCAGCTGCAAAAGGAAAGCATGAATTTATTAAACACACATATCATCGATGAAGTGACTGATTCAATATGCATGTTAGATTTTGATAATGTGCTTTAAATGGAGACTCATTATTTGAATGTTTATTCTAAACCAAAATCTTAGAAACTAACAACTAATTATTATTTCAAAATATATTCCAACAACCTTAGAACTAATGCAGCTTTACTAAAAATCTTACTCTTACTGTGTGTAACTGGCAGGACTAAACACTCACTGTGATACTGTAGCAAACAAGTCTGAGGATATTCAGAAATATACAGTATTTAATGGCTTTAACCTCTTAAACACCATTTATCGTATCTGATCAAAAGATGTCAAATTTTTAAGGAGCTCTATCTTTGTAACAAGATTTGTATCTTTTTCCAAAAGCTGCCATATTGAATCTTATACAGGTTTTCTGCCCTCTGGTGGTAGATTTGAGCACTGAAGTTGGGAAGTGCAAATTTTATTTAGTTTTAATTAGGGATGGGTATTGATAAGATTTTTACGATTCCGATTCCATTTTCGATTCTGTATAACGATTCAATTCTTTATCGATTCTCTTATCGATTCTCATTTGGAAAAAAAGAGAACAAACCGATCTATTAGCTTCAAGCTGGTTTATATCTTATCTTTGAGTAAGATACAAGTTTAGAAGTAAGATGACCTTATACATCCAACAGTGAGGTCTTAAGAAAACCAGAGCCTAGGGTCACAGGGTGCCCAGAAAAAAAAGTTTCTAAGTATAAAATAATAATAAAATATTATTTTGTAGAAATAACATAAAATACAACATAAATTATTCTGTGCAATTCCACTAGAATGTAACATTTCAACTCTCTTTTTAAAAAGGATATGAGCTGAACACACAAAATTACATCAGCCAGCAACAAATACAACTCAAGTCAAGTTTAATGGAATTGTGCAATTTTGCAACCATCAACTATGGAAAATTAACAATTCTTCTGCAGAAAAATGAGCATATCTGCTTTTTCAGGAAGGATACCTGATCTTTCTGGACTTATTGTGTCTCCAGCTGGAGAACACCCTCTCAGACAGGTAGGGCTGTGCGTTATGATGAAATATTTCATCTGGACGATAGAAAATGTCTACCGTCAGATAAAAAGCTCTATCGTTTAAGCCACGATAGAAGTTTTACAGCATAATGCACTTTACGGGATGTTCATGAACGCACCGCGCTGCAACACATAAACAAACATGGAGGCAGACGGTAGTGGACGCGTTTTAGACCAGAGTCAACAGGATAACCAGCTAACCCAAACCGAGGAGCTTGTAACTAAAAGAGGGACAACTTCTGTGTCATCGATGAGGTTTAAATATAAAAAGACCGACGTGGACCAGACAGCAGCTGTTGGTAAAGTTTGCCGGCTCTCGGTCCCAACAACGGACTCCGACGCCACTAATATATTTTATCACCTGCACAAAAACCACGTCGAAGAATACAGAGACAGTCAAAGAGCAAAAGCTGCAAAAGCAGCGTTGAGTGTTGGAGTAAGAGCTCAGAATGAACTCCAGACGCTGATCAGGTTTTTACCCGCAGAACGTCATGTAGCTCCTATAGCTGCCAGCTGAGCGGGATGGAAGGAAGGAGGAGGTTACTGCTGCTGTTACCAGGTACATCCACAAAGATATGGCTCTGATCTACACGGTGGAGAAACCTGAGTTTAGTGACTCGTGGTGACGTAGTCGCGCCGACTGGAATTTATTTTATTTTATTTTTTGCGCCGACTGGAATCGATAAGGGAATCGTTAGCAAAAATGGCAAACGATTCCAAGGGATTGAAACACTGGGAACCGGTTCTCATTAAGAACCGGTTTTCGATTCCCATCCCTAGTTTTAATACTGCTGCATTATTATATAATGGCACAATAAATGTAATATAAAAGTAAATGTTACATTCACATTAGCTAACAAATCTTTCAAATGATAAAAATCTGAGATCTTATTAATTCATGTGTCAGGCTTTAAAGGGTTAACTCATAGTAGTATGGCTCATTTGACTTTCAGTTTTTGTTGTTCTTAAAAAGTTTTAATAGTTTTTTAAAACTGTCTAAAGAATCAAGATTATATTTAATATTTCATCCATCATCTGTTATAAATAATATATCTATAATAAACACAGTTTAGTAATGTAAAACTAAAGAAGTTCAGCCGTTTACAGGAATTTTATTTTGAAATCTGGGTGATGCAAACATCACAGGTGTACTTCTCTTTTGCTCCAGTTCTCACAGGTTTTCAAATGTGTGAGTTATTGATCTGTTATATTCACTTTTTTTGGATGAATATTTTATTTCTGGGTTTAAATTTTAACAGTCTTTCTGTTACGGCCTGGACGGCAGGATAGCTAATGCTGCTATTTATTTGTTTGTTTGAGAGGAAATACTCTATTTAACTTAAAAATAATTAAATTATAGGTGATCACTTCAAATTTAAGTGCTACTACATAGGCGTGTAGTAACCTTTATTATATTCTGTATTTTAAAGCACAAAGCGGTGATTTTAGCTTTTCTTAAATTGTTGTTTTTGCCATTTTCACACGATATTTAACTGACATGTTTATTGCACTGGTTAGCCGTTATATATAGCTGATATATATAGTTGCTGATGTATTTTTCACAGCCTGTAATCACCTGATGCCCCCTGAGAATTACTGCTATAATGAAGTATGGCAGGTTTTCACAATAGCATGACATCACAGTAGCAGGTGTCAAAGCTGTGAGTGCTGGAAATTGTAGGTGTTACACAGGCCAAGAAAACAGAAGGCAGATTCACTGGAATATCCTGCCTTCCTCTCTATGAATAGCACCTAACCATTCATGTCTTCAGCTACATCGAACCCTGTTCATCCACCAATCCTGTGAATAGTCTCACTAAATATTGTTCTTGCACAAACTTTCAGAACACTCCCATCTTTGCCTCAGGAGCAGACAAGCCCCTGAATTTCTGGACTGATAATGATTTCCTGTTTTCTAATTCAGTGAATACTGACCCAGCTCCTTCTCAGTGAGTGGCAGGTTCTGGTCAACCCAGTCCTCAGATCGACTGAGGGCCAGGCCCATCCCACTGCTGACCATCTGGCCCATTCTGGTGCCCATGACGGTGCTGATACCTCCGCTGACCGCTGCCCGGGTCAGCTCCACACCACCCATCACAGCCCCCACCACGGCATCTTTGGCTCCTGCCACTGACTGGTACATCATACCTACAGTATCTGACACCACCTGAGTAAGAAATAAGAAGAAAATGAGTCAGAGGTTCCTACTGCTGCTGTCCTGTCAATACAACTTTTCTTTTATTGAGGAAAATCACATTTATGGCAACAAGATCATTAGAACTACATTTGAAGGTTACACTTATTTAACAGTTATCATAAACTGTGTAATAAAAGTTAATAATGCAAACTGAATTGTAATAAAACATGCAGTAAAAGGTGAGGATAAAGATAATCACCAGTGTCCATATAAAGGTATTTTCTAACCCACTTTAGCATGTGTTCTGCCTGACCTTATCTGCTGGTTGGTGAAGAATTGGCAGCTTTTCTTCCATCTTATCCAGTCCTTTCTGTGCATATTCACTCACTGTAGCAACTGGAACAAGAGCACAGCAGAAGTTCATTTTTAATTTACAAATAATAGGATTAAGTGTTAACATACTGGAAAAAAACAACCATCCTTAACTGTGTGTGAAATAGAACTACTTGACAAAAACAGTTCTTGTTTCATGTTTGCAGCTCAGAAACAACTCCTAGGAGCTTCAAAGCGTTCGGTAAATGATGTGGAAAATTTGTTCTTAGAGGATATTCAGGAACAATTTTTATATTGTATTTTAGCCCGGAGGTTACAAGAGGACTTGATGCTCATTTCACACCTTTTTCTTTGCAACACACTTGCAATTTACTTTAATGGTACGTTTCGGAGTTGGACATTGTGATTGCACACATATTTCATCACATTTTGCAGAGAAGAAGAACCTTACGCTGTGGTTCAATCATGTCCAGGATTGGTTTGGACCCCGTGCTGGCAGCAGCTCCAAGGGTTCGGACCCCGCTCTCAGCTACATCCATCACTCCCTTCAGCAAGGGGACGCTGTCTTTAGTGCTGCTGTAGGCAGTGGAAACCACCTCGCAGGCAGAACTGACCAAAGGCAGGTTGCTCACTCGTGAAACAACAGTCTGGAACAAGAATATTAATTTAGTCTCCTAAAACAGCAAAACACAAGCATGTTTACATGAAGTGATACTTTCTGAAAATTTTTTAATGAGTTTCAGACTAATTACTCTGAATTTGATCAAAGCTTGGGAATGTCAAAAGCATCAAATGAGGTTCTAATTTGTATTAGCTGTACGTGTCAGCGTTCTTCACCTGCTGCTCTCCATTAGCTGGTTCTGTTGCTGCAGCTCCAGCCTCATTAGTCTTCCTGCTGTCTGCCATTGTGACTGCTGGATTCAATCTCTAAAATGAAATATAGCAGAGTCAGAAAATGAGATTCACCTCACTTTTTTCTTTGAGCGCATGATGAAACGCAGCTTCCTCTCTCAAAGACTTTGTTAAAATGTTAAAATACACTTTATCTTGCAGGAATGGCTGGCCTGTCAGGCTGTTTTAATGTTCACAGAGAAAAGAAACTCAGCCATGTTAAATTCATTTGTCAACACTATGATGCAACGAGGATGAAATTCATCTTGAACAACAAAACGGTGCTGCCACTGCAAACAATTCAAGCCACTGTATTATGTCAGAAAAAGTCTAAGAGCTGAAATTTTGGAAATTATGGCTTTTTGTCTACTGCGCACAGCTACATTCTGCATTATTAAATTAGAATAAATCTAAAATAAGCCAATGAAAGAGCCATCAGAGCCTAGCAAATTAGGATGCAGGAAAGGCTTGTTCTCATATTTTTTTTTAAATCATTGCAATTATACTAAAACAAAACACAAAGAAAGATTAAAAAGCTTTAGAACTGGTTCTTCTAGGCTGGAGTCTTGAGTAAAACCGTGAATAATGGCAGTATCTGTAAACCTGCAGAGAATTACTGCTGATGATTGATTGCTCACAAGCTCTTGTGAAGTCATGCAGCCAAAGTGGACCTCTGATGGTATTCATCTCCATGTAAAATGAAACACTGAGTAATGTTGCATCCCTATAGTAGTAAAAAATGAAACTGAGGAGGACAAAAGGATTACTCAAAAGGACAGCTGTGAGTAAAATGTAGTTTTTTACATTAATATAAAAAAGAAGTTGGAACAAAATGCAATTTCTTTTTTGTTCCATTTCTGCTAATCAGTCGAGTCTCTTCAAAGTCTTTGTTCAGTTGGTATTTACATTTTCCTTAAAATGATTTGAACCCAAATTGGCAGATTTAGGTGTGTGAATGCCTACAGGATGCACAGAGCAAGAATGAGATCCCATCAGAGGTTTTAGGACTGTTTAAGGTCACAGTATTAATTCTGCTGACCCAAACTGAAGGGATTTCTACTCAACTCCTCTAACAAGTGTAAAGCAGTGCTTTCACTAGAGTCCTGCACCAGGCCTGCTACAATTAATAAATCACTAATAGTGTTTTTTTAATTTAATGTTCATCATGTTATAAATAATGATCAATAATCAAAGAGCATTTTGTTACCATTTGATGCAGTGATCAGCGACATTTGCATGTGTCACAACAGCAACTTTTACCAAAACTAAAATGTTCCTACAGTGGTAAAAACTGAATTCATCATGTCAATGTCACTAAACGCTTCTCAAAATATAGTCAGCTGCATATAAGAGGTGAAGCAACTTGAGACAAACAAGTGTTAAAATATGAGAGGAAGAGAAAACAAATGGTGGAAATAACGACCCAAAACAGGTTGAAATAAAAACATTATTTTAAAACTCTCACATATAACTTTAAGCCATAGCCATCTATCATAAGGAGTGTTTTAAAGTTGATCCACTGCTGAGCCAGAAAAGGTGGTAGTCACAAGTTAAGGACTGCTGGTTCCATGACACTTCATGTAACTATGACAGACTTAAGTGGTTAAATTACCTTCAATCATCCCAAATTTGGGAATTTTCTTATTGAAAAACTTTATTTTAAATTTAAATTAAGATCTTATCTGCACTTAGTCAGGTGTGATCTGCTGCACTCTTGTGATCACAAGTTGTTGTGACTCATCTGCAGTCAGCTGGCTGTTAAGTCAACTCAGCGCTCCTATCTGACTCAAACAGAAACGAGCTACAGAAGTTACGCAGTCCTTTTGGGAGCTCCCAGCTCTACTTTCCTCTCAGCAAACCCCAAGAGCTGTTTGGTCAGCATCTGTCTAATGTAGCAACCGATCCCAGCAGTGAATCCCTCCTCTTGATCCATTCTAGGAGTTAAGAAACTTTCCCCCTCATTTCTTTTTGTATCCTTGTAGAGGATGTGGAGGATGTAGAGGATTGTAAGCAGGAATGTAAGGAGAGGAGAAAACCACGTGCAGCATGAACCATCCTGTTTCCCTCTAGTGCTCAAATCAGGAGGATAACGTCTGTTTTTTGTTTCACCAGATGGCACACAGACACACAAATGGACTCCACCTGTCCTTACTGTTAACAAGTGTTTGACATGCTCAAGCTGATGTATACAACACATTACAACATGAGCTCTGGGATCTCACAGCTGGAGAAATGACCACTAGTAGCACAAAAAAAAAAAAAAAGAAACCCAGCTGGAACCAGACTGGAGGTCTGATTCATCAGGTTACATCCACCTTACAGGAGAAACTGTTCAAAAAGACAACAAACGGAGCTGCAAGCAGCTTTCAACAGTGGCCGACACTCATGTAGAGATGCTGTTTAATCATTTCATATATCTAAGATGTCAAAATGGATACAATTTTCTCTGGTGTTTTTATGAACTCTGGTGTTACAGACATTTTCTCTGGGCTCCATGTGGTGGAAGATTACAGTTTGAAGATTACAGTTTGTTGCAACAGCTTGGTTGAGCAACATGCTTTCTTCTAAGTGTCAGTGGATGACATCTTCACCGGCTTTATTACAAAGCAAAGTCTGACTATCTAAGCTGAAGACAAGGATGAGATAAACCTGCAATCATTTTCTTGAGACCTGGCACACATCGAGAATAAAAGGCGGTTGTGCAACACAAACTGGGGCGTTTTAGTCATTCACAAATAATCATCTCACAAATCACTCGTGAAAATCCTGCCTTGCCCTTTTCTTTTGTACTATAAGATTTCATATTATAATCTTGTGCTAAACTGTCTCAAAAGGACAAGCAAACTACACTCCCTTTGAAACTAAAACTCACCATGACCTTTGATATTAGGGCTGGTCTGTCATATATTATTAAGATGCACCACATATAATGTCTTTCTTTGCATATAAGTTGAAGGCTTAAAATAAACCCTAAAATTACAGCTAGTTTTATAGTTAAACTAAATATATCTGCCATTGGTTTTACCTTTAAGCAAAGACATACAGTAGAAATAAACCATGAAATTAATAAGAAGGGCAAAGGTTCATCTTTAGAAAGTGAAAGTGTCTTATAGTCTTAATTTTATCTGAAAACTGCAAATAATTCAAATTCCTTTTGAAAAGCACTTAATAAGTGGCCTGAAGCAGCCTAGAGATAAACCTAAGGGGTCACAGTATTAAAGTGATATGAGGAGAAAATGAACACCCAATGAGATCTTAGCTCTACACTTTCCCAAGAAAATGGTGTTTCTCTTAATTTATTTTCTCACAATAAAACTTTATTTGAAGGGAATGAATGAGTGAACTACTCAAAGCTAATTATGACCACAGCTGGGGTTAAATGTTAAGAGACTTGATTTATTTTTAAATCAGACAAAAGCTTTCAAAAAACTGGCAATCACAGGCCAACACATTACTGCCATGATTTAAATTCAATAAATAGTAGGCTACAACAATGATGATCGAATAAAACCCCACTTTTAGCAACAACCTTTAATCTTTCACTTTGTGATTGGTGAACTTTGACCCAGATGAACAAACAGGACTTATTACTCACTTTGGTAAAAATAAAAAACCCTGGTTAAATCACCCCATTTTAATTCAACATCATCTCTCAAATAAAGATATTTTCAGTATCATCAGGAAATGCAAATATTTCCCCCGCCATTAAAGAGCTCGAACACCCAGTTTGTTTGTTTTAAATAGCTAATATTAGTTGAGTTAGCTTAGCATCACGTCGTGTAAGAGTTCGAGGACTTCCCTTAAAAACACAAGAGTTAAATAAATCACTAACCTCGCTGACAGCCTGTCGGCTCTCTGTCCTGCTGTGACCTGTAGAGTTAATGCTGGTCAATGAACTGCTCCAACTACAGCATGAACTTACTACAGCGGTGATGTTGAGCAACAAGCTACGAGTGGAGGGCGGGGCTGGGAGTGTTTTAACAACTTTCAACCAATTAAATCAAAACCCGGAAGTAAGACTGGAAGGATTCTTTTTTAACATCAAAACTTTATTGATAATAGAACAACTACGGTATTTTGAAAAGCCTGAAAAAAAAGAAAAGAAAAAGAAATCAGGTTTACATTTTACATTTAGCATACAAGTGAGCATAGAATATTAAAGAATCACAGTTTAAAAGGATAGATGGAAGAAAAGTTATTTTTATTAGAACAAATTAGATTTTCTATTTATTGCTTGTTTTTTTAGTTTAGGTGAGAGAGGAAAATGGTATTTGGCTCTGAATTTTAGAAATGTTTTTTGAGTCAGGTTTATTGGAGCAGTTTAACTTAAAATTACAGGACTGTGTCCTCACCTGAGGACTGGTAGTTTGACACCTTTGCCCTTGAGCCTAGCTGACATGTTGGCTCATCTGAATGTTTTTTTTTTTTTTTTACTCTTTTCTTCCTTGTTTATTTACATCCCTTTAACTTCCATGTCATACTGTCAGCTGACACCTCAGACAATAAAACTTCAACAGATTTGATCTTTTGACAGGCTTTCCCCACGAAGCCAGCATCGGTTATTTTTATCTTTAAAACATCAGTCAAGTGGTAAGAGCTGAGTGGCGTCTATTGAAACAGCAAGTCCCTCAACACAGCTGAAATCTCATGAAAATCACAAGATTTGACAGCAGCTTTAACTCTTCTGTGAATCTTTATTTTTACAAACCAACAATAAATCATTACATTTATGATATGTATATGCTGTGCGATAAATAAACATCCCTTTTATTGCAATTCTGTTTAGCATCCCTGTCCTTTTTACTTCAGACAAAGCAACAAAACAATCATCTGATTCACCCTGAGGATATAACACCCAAACACAATATGAAGCTCAGTGGAGCAAGAAAACAACAAAAACCATATAGAGGAGACTTCTAGGTCAAGCCTGAGCAGTCAAACTGAATCTGAAGTATAATGGAGTTTCTTTTGTGGACCGTAATCTAACGAGTGAAAGAAGTTCTCTAAGTTTCACTGGAACCACTTCTAAATTAAAGTGGCACCAAAAACCACACACAGCACGGCCCAGTCATCCTCCTTGATTTTACCACACATTGATTCACGGAACGGTCGATTTCCCTTTACAATCGACCCGCATGTGACCCCAATGACCCTAACAAGTGACCCTAACAAGTTCTACCTCAGTGACCATTGAGCTGCTTCCTGTACAAGAAGACTGGAGCTCCATACAAAGTAAATCTGAGAACACCTGTTGGATTCATGAGAAATCTGTCCAAGGACCAAAAGAGACACCCAGCTGCCTTCTGCTCAACCTATTTACATTTATAAATATTATAATTTACATGAATAATTAAATCGTTTTCTCCCTGTTGTGTGCGTGCAGGCAGACCGAGCTGCAGTTCATGTGTGAAACCCTTAGAGGGCAGTCTTTACTCAGGAGGTGAACTTGTTTCAACTGCAGATCACACAAAGAGCCTAAATCTCATTTACATATTCAAGACTTCTTTTTCTTCTAGCAGATGACCTGCAACTCCAGAGCAGAGAACTTATCTTCTAATAGGTATTACATTTATTAAACATATTCTGAGAAAACAGACCCTGAATGGGGACAGACAATTCCAGTTTCTGCATTAATTTAATGAACTTTTAAAATATGTCTTTGGACTGATATGATTTTCCTCAGAGTTTTCCTGCTTGGTGTGGAATTCAACACTGTAAAGCTGCAGTGACTCCGTTTGGCTGGAAACTCTGTTATTAACACATGAAGACTATCAGCTCAGCCTTTTCATTTAGAGGGGATTTTTATTTTTCAAGTTATTACATTTCTTCATTATTGTCCCATTGTATTTCTTCACTGGGCTTCAGAGAAAAAAAAAAGTATAGAAAACTGATTACATTCATTGTAGTGTTGAAACTTTGTTTTGCAGCTTTATTAGTAGAGTTTTAAAAGCAGGTCATGAGACGAGACAGGAGGGAGTCTGGGCACGTCGCCGTCATCCTGCTCCTCTTTGTGTCTGACATGCAGTAGACGGAGTCATCAGGGTTTTATTTAGGTTATTTAAAAAATCAAACGAATATGAAATCACGCCACCATCGCTGCACTTCCCTGATTTGAAGCAACCTGAGGGCTCTCATCTGTTTCTGTTTTACCCTGAACTCTGCTTCAGGGATCAGATGATTGAGGCCAGAATCGTTCTGGATATTGAGTAATAGATAATTTGGAGGATAGCAGGAAAATCACTCATCCCTCAAAGTATAACGATGAGCTCGCTGTCCTCTATTCAACCCCTACTTAATAATTTCCCCCCATGATGTACCATTCAAAAGTAAAACAGTAAATTAGGATTTATGATGATGTTTTTATGATTGTAAGAGGAATTTCTAACATTCACAAGACAATTTGCACAATCCCCCCCCCCACCCCAGAATAAGCAGAAATGGGTCTTTGCAAAAGGAATAAATGTGCAGGAGCATGAGAATTATGTTTACTACCAAAAGTACAAGCACTAATTTTTAGCTAAAGCTAAAAAAAAAATTAAAGTCACAGCATATCAAGCTAAAATTTCTAAGAATTTCTTTTATTTAGAAGCTCAAACCTAAAATATGCCTATGGGTTCTTTGAAGAACTTTATATTAATAACTATATTTTTCAACAAAACATCCATCACCATTAGAAAGCCCCTTGGAAAGGATGTGGTGTGCAATCAAAGGAGTGCAATAATTCTGCTCTGATGAAATCCATTTGCTCTGGCTCACATTTACTTTATTAATCTGTCGAGTCTAAGGTGTATTGGGAAAAGATCAAACGTTTCTTTGACCTCCACATTTGTTTTACATTCTGCTGTTCATCGTCAGTGGCCTCGAAACCATAAAAATTATTCTCCGTGCAAAAACGGCTGACCAGGTTTCATCGGCCTTACGCTGTTGATAGGAATCTTATTTCCGACATCCTGCTACAAATTTCCGGGGGCATGCAACACAAGGTATCGGTAACATACAACAGAGTGACAAATCAGCTGCAGGCTGAAAGCTGATACGGACTTCTGCACTTACAACATTTCGAACAAGAGCTTATCAATAAGGCAGAACCAAGGTCAGGGTAGAGTGGCTGTTAGTGGGAACATTTCACTGTTAGAATCATAAAGAGACTGCAGGCTGGCACTGAGTAATAACTAATATTAAGAAGACCTTTTATTTTATTTTATTTACATTTTTTTGCATTTTTTATTTAATCAACAATAACAGTTATTTTCAAAATTACTTTTCTCTGCTTGATGACTGCAAAAAGCAAGCCGTGAGGTTTAATTCACTAAGCTGGTTGACAATATTTTAAGCAAGAATGTCAAATGCAACAACCCCCCAAAAAAGGAAGAAAGTAATTTAACTATGCAAAAGGATCACAAGCTTTTGACTATATTATAGAAGATAATTTTAGATTCATAAGACCAGCTGACTTGAGTCCCAGTTGAATAAAAACATTGACATCTCTGCAGCGCTCGCTTTGCATCTCAAAATGAAAAACTCTGATTCCTTGTCATAACTAATTAACTCTTGTAACAAGGTTCATGAAAACAGAAAAAAACAAACAAATTATAAGCATTAAGCTTTTGTTTGGGTGTCGATTTTACTTTGTCAATAATTTATGTGCATCAGGCAATTGCACTCTCAAAAATGTCTACCTGCAGTCATTAAACACAGCGTGAGGGAACGATGTCAAGAACAGAGCAGGGGCCTATTAGAATAAATGAGTTTATAAAACAGTGTTTGGCTGATTGCAGCTCTTCTTAGTTCAGTATTTCCTTCCTTCTGCTCTCATTTAAGGTGACTGCTTCTTGTCCATCAGGGGAACTCTGGTTCCTGCTCACCACTGACACACAACACAGCTGCAGATTTATCAGACTATTTTTGCAGATGTTGGGTCTCTGAGTTGTAGCGGAAGTCTGAAGGTGCAGAGGGTGAAGGGAGATGATGAGAGAACTTCCTGTAATGCAAACTGTCCTCTCAAGACACACAATCCTTCAGTCTAAGAATCTAAATTAAGTTCAGGCTGTCTGACTCAGGGAGACGTATTTTGTGAAACTTCTCTCACAGAGCTCCTGATTGTATTGTGTTAAACTCACTGGAGAAATCAAAGAAGCAATCCTCACAGGCACAGCGCTGCCTGTTCTGTCCAGGCTAAAATTCAGAGAGAAGACTGCAGATCGATGATGGGCTCTCCCACCCCTTCACCCAGGATGATAAACAAACGGATAAAAGCTTCTTTAGGTATATTAAGATCAAATATATCCAACAAGCTGTTTTGTGTCAGTCTGTTAGTATTTTTTGTTATTTTTTCCATTTTGAATATCAAACCTGCATGTTTTCATCCTCAAACACGCAAGATACAAGACAGAATACATACTGAGTCTATGAAAACTGAACTTTACCAGAAAGAACATCCATTAAAAAGTGGAAGGGCAAAATGAAAACTCATAAAAGTCATTAAATTACTTTTAGTCTTTAATCTTTAAAATTGTCCTAAGAGGACATCTTAACTAGCTGCAGACGTTTTACGACTGTTGTGCCTTCAGCTTAGAGGATATTAAAAAAGTGATTTGCGACTAACCTCTTGCAAACCTTGAAACACATAATCTAAGAGATTTTGCATTCACCGTCAGAGAACCAGGTCAGAAACATACAGCGTTACAAGCAACAACAGCAAAAACAAAGAGACCTGCTGCAGGCAACAGGTAGTCAGGGAGTTCAAATGAAGCACTCCCTCTCACTGCGTTTAATGGCTGCTGCTTCTTTAATACCCACAGCTGTCATTCAGTGTCTCTGGGTTTCCACCGTTTGTTTTAGAGAGGTTATTTCACCCCAGAGCCCCGACAACGGGTCAGTTGACTCGGAGGAGCTGGAGAAGAAACATGTCTGTCCCTGAAATATTTATGGTTCTTTAGTGTCGTGATTATATGAGTTTTGACAGCAATATGGTGACTCTGCCTTTCACGGGGAAGGCTCGATGCATCGCTGTCTGTTGTGACTTGGAGAGGTGAAGCAAAGTGCACGATTTCACCGTAAATTCACCCTATATGCGCTTGTTTCCCTCTCTTATATAAAATATATCTCCATATGTTTCAAGTTTGAACCCATTCCCCTTTCTTTATGTCTGATCCTTTTCCCAAGTATATTTTCTTTAGATCTATTCTCAGCAGTATGGTTGTAGTCTCTGTTCTCTCTGCCAACTCATTTCTCTCTATATGATCTGTGCGCTTCATTCACAATGACAGAGTGATGCTGCCTTTGAAATACCTCTGTAAAACAACACCATCAATTACAGCAAAATGACGGAGTGTATTTATAGGTTGATTCAAGATTAAAAGTTATTACTATATGCAATTAAATTCAACACAATGCAATGTGATACAATGTAAGACATGATATGATATGAAGATGAATGATTTATCACACATTGGTGCAATATTGATATTGCAAAGAACTGCTTGGATCACAATAAATCACAGACTTCTATTTTTCAGAGTGACATGAATTTATTTGCATGTTGATCTGATGGACTCTTACTGCCCTGCAGGGCAAAATGCTAAAACACAGGAAGTGTGAGTAAAATACCACATTTTTGTGATGACCGAACCTTGTTTGTGTGCAGAATTAATTATGCTTTATTTGTATATTTTATTCTTGTGTGATGCTGCTGCTTTATGAATATTTGTATTTGTATTGCATTATTGTTTTAACACCCTGCTCATGGACCACGGGTATAGATGAGCTCTAGCTAACTCTGGAATAAGAACTTGTTCTGTGATTGACTTCTGTTAAATAAATTAAACCTAAGACAAAGAGGAAAATCTGGGTTCATCTCAACCAATATTGTCATCACAGTATTCAAGGATTATATTGCAAAGTTGTGTTATGTCATGGTGTAGGGTAGTGCAGGACCCAGGACATGACAGTACCCCCTCCTCAAAGGTGGCTCCCAGACACCAAAAGGGGGCACTACACTGCAAAAACTGATTTCTAAGAAAGTAAAACAGCCTTGTTTTTAGACATTTTGACTTATTTTTGTCTAAAAAGAAAATATATTCTTACAGCCCTACTTGAAATAGGCCAAATCTTCTTAAATATGGTCAAATTTTCTAGATTTGAGCACAAAAAAAAAAATCTGCCAATGGGGTAAGCAAAATTTGCTCTGCTAGATTCCTTAAAAATAGCAAAATTTTCTGCATTTAGAGCAATTCGCTAGTTTTAAGGAATCTAGCCAAGCAAATCCTGAGAATAAAAGCAATTTAAAAACACAGTCACCGTCTTGATGAATTCTAAAAATACGCTGCTGCAGATAAACAGTGAACCTCAGCTAATTTTACTGATGTGGCTTTCGGTTTGCGCAAGGTCAGTATGAAAAATTGGCTAAATTTTTCTGGCGCATTAGTTTACTTGCAAGAAACCCATCTGCATATAATCCCTGAGACACATGAGACTGTTGACTGTGGGATGACAACAAGCTAATGGGAGGTAAGACGATTTGATCATGTCCAGCTTTTTCATCAATCTGTGATGCTGCAGAAACATGTCAAATAAACGGTTTGCTATGTGGTAAATATGCAAAAGTTTTAAATTTCAACTCACTATTATTTACATTAGACAATTTTTAAACTCACTGTTTTACAATTACAAGCTGTTTATACTCGTAGATTCTGAATTACGGTGCTCATTAGACGAGACAAATACTTCAGTCAGACATCCCATTTAAAACAATTAGTTGACGATGTCAGTTTTTATGGTTTATCCTGTTTGTGAATGAATTTGTCACATTCTCAAATCCAAAAACAAGTAAATGAAGTAATTGAATTTGTCTGAATGCCTTCTGAGGTCGTGTGATCAGGTGAACCCTGCAGACGAGTCTGTGTGTCTCCGTTTGGTGAATCGTGTGATCACTTTAGTGAGACAGACGTTGTCCACAGAGGAGACGGAGACATTTTCATGCTTCTAACAGAAGATAAGAAAGTTTATCTCACCTGACGTCAATTTGTCCCTTTTTATCCTTCTTTCTGAAAGGCTACAAGTTCATTCTTCAACAAACATGGTAGTTTTTGCTCATTTTTATTATTCTAGTAGCTCTTGTAAAAAAAGAAAGATAAAGAATCCCAGGTCTTCTTTTTCTGCCTGCTGCAAAACACATGTGGGATGAAACGAAGAAGGGATGAACAAAATGAATATTTATTTATTTGTTGGCACACAGACTCTGACGGGAGATAAAAACGAAATAAGCTACGTTGTAGCTCTTTCTATGCAAAGCAGCAAGAAACAGAATGATGGAGTTAATCTGGGGATTTTAAGAAAAGAAAAGAAAACTCTGAAGAGCTCCAGTGGAGAACAACATGAACACTGAGGGTTGTTGAAGTCCACTCCTGCTCTTGCGCTTATTTTCATTTTTCAGCGATGGATAGCAGGTCACATTTTCAGGTTTGACTATTTTCCACCTTGCAGTGAGAGCTGCTGGTCTCTACTCAGAAAAGAATATATGGTTTCAAAAGTAAAGCTGCCTGGTGTGATGAAACACAAAGCTACTGAAACAGAACAAAACCAAGAGGGGGTTTTCAGAATGCGCCGCGGATTGCAGACTTTTTACTTCATTCTAAAAGTAAATAGAGCGTTAAAAATAGAAGGGTTCCTTATGTTTTTTGGTTGTTTGCAAATTCAGCATTCAAACATTTCCCCCTCTTCCTTAGTTTGACAAGAGAAAATGAGATGAAAGACAGACTGGAGCCACTTCCAGGACAGAGCTGTAAATTAGACAAATAAAGTTTCATTTAGTTGTTTCACGGAAACTTTACAAGAAACTTTACGAGGCAGACGGCCGTATTTCTTCAGGGACATAAAACACCGCAAACTGGTGGAAGGTCAAACGAACGTATGGAGACGGTCCTCGTTACAAAAGTGTTGGATGTGTGAGACGGCATCTTGTTTTTCATTGGAACAACAACCAACATAGTGTGGCTCAGGTTGTCATTAAATGACATGCTTCTGATTAATAACATATTAAAACAGAATATAGGGAAGACTCACTCATCAGATCAGACCCAGGAAGAGAGAAAGAGGAAGCATTTCATTTGATGTTAAACTAATATGAGCTCAAACTTTAAAAGAACAAAAACTAAACACTAAATTTGGGACATCCATGCAGCTTTTTAACCCTTTGATGACCAGGAGAAAAAAAAAGAAACGAGAGAGACATGTTTCAGGTGTTTCTGCTCCAACACACCTGATTTCAATCAATAGGTGATTAACAGGCAGGATGAATCTGAAGTCATCAAGGAGGTAATGCAAGCAATGAATCAGGTGTGTTGGAGAAAGGAAACATCTAAACATGCAGGATAGTGGCCCTCGAGAACCACTCATTTAAGGTAGTCGTGCTTAACTTTTTACTCAATATCCCCATCTTTTAGAATCTTTTTATTTCACTATTGTAGGCTTCAATAAAAGACATCTGATTAGGATGTGTCCATTTCCAGGCACTGAGAGGAGACCCCAGGCCAGACCCAGGACCCATCCTCTAGCCTGGGAACGCCTTGGGGTCCCTCAGGAGGAGCTGGAGAGATGATGAGGAGCAGGTTCTCACGCTCTAAACATGGACATATAGACATGCATCCTCTGGACTGAATACTCCTGAAGCACTTTAGCTGAATCCCTTAAAAAGAGAGGAGTTTTTTTCCTTCACATTTGCTCCCTCATCTCAAGCACTCACACATCCTGAGTCCTTTGACAGAATCTGTTTGTTTAAGTTCTTATATACATAAGACAAGAGCAAGAGCTGTAGCGAGGAAGGAAATCTCATCTTTATTCCAGTTACTCAGCCCATGCCTGCCTGAATAATGATGCCACTGCCGGAGAGGTGCCCTCGTGTTGTCAGCAGGTTTCTTCTGGCAAAAGAGATTTTTTTTTTTAATGTTTTAAATTTTAATTGCCGAAGCCACAAAGTTTCAGGCGGAATGGAACGATAAGCAGGATGAATAATGTTAATGAGCAGTACAGTGCTTATAGGAACACACGGTTTGGGCTGTGTAAATGGTGATAAGAATAAAAACTAAATGCAAACAAGCAATGCCCTACAAAAATGTGAATGTCAGACAAGAACGGGCCTCCAACATGAGTGAATTAAAAGTGACTTCATATCAAAATAACAGAGCTTTTAGTGAACTCTAACACAGATCCCCCCTGACATTAAAAAGAAGACATATGCATGTATAAGGTTACAGGTTAAATTATATTTAATAATGTATTTTTTGGAATGTTGTAGAGGGTGGAGCATCTGATTTGTCAGAGCTGATCCTGTGAGAAGGCTGTCAGGCTGCTGTGGAGCAGATCTGGTGAAGAGAGGGAGCCTTCAAGCCTGCACAAGTCATTATTTCTGATATTAACTATTCATGATTTAAAGCATAAAAGTGGCTTTGGCTCCTAGCAGTTTCATGGGCTTTTAACTCCTTCAGTGCACGAGACTCAAACAGCACCACCTTAAGAAATGTCCTGCTTTTAAAAGGCCTGTTTAATAAATTCAGCATTAAAAACTTAACAGTTAAACATTGAAGTGATTTTTTTTTTTAGTATCTGATAAGATTAGATTATTTGTTGATTTTGGTTCAGTGAGATAAAATGCTGTTAGTAGATCTGTGTTCATGTTTAAAATGCAACTGGATGGCTTTAGGGAACTTTTTAAAGTGACATTTTCCAGAAACAAAGTTAAATTACTTGAATAATTGTGTGAAGATAAAAGGAATGTCTGAGATTTGGATCCAACTCATAGTGACTTCTCAGAAAATGAAGGCTCCATAACCAGTAATTGATTCCCTCCTCTTATTTTCATCCTTACTCTCTTATGTCTCCACTGATTTTTACCTACAAGCCAATTTTTAATTAGTAATCACCGAAGTAATTGTTTAAACTTCGATATTTGTCCGATTTTTTTGTTCAAACGTCGAGCCTCATTAATCACAATTAGTGATTAATCAGTTCCATTCCAGCCGCTGCGTAATTCTGCTTCAGGTTTTGGCACGAACAGTCTCCAGGAGTCTCTCGTGGATGACAGCAGGGCTGTGGATGCTGTAGCTCAGACTACCGCTAGAAGACAAACGCCGCGGTCCTCCCACTTCACCGGAGCTCCAGAGCGCAGCTCAGAGGACCAGGAACTGGGTCTGAGTCAGCCGATGAATGGAACTTTGCGGTGCGCTGGATCCAGAGCTCCGTGGGACGCGCACACGCAGAGAAACGGGCTTTATTTTGCTCTCACACAGCAGAGACCAGAGGTGGGAGGAAAAAGACGCAGCAATGACAGAGCAGCAGCGGTGGAGGTGCGCAGCGGGGAAATAGATTCCTAAAACAGCTGGAGGAGCAGCGCGAGCGGCGGATGTGATTTCTGAACTGGCTCGGATGGGTTCTCAGCCGCCGCGTCCTGCGTCTCCAGAACACTTTGAGGTCTCGGACGGCTGTGAGGCTTGCTGCAGAGACTAAACGGGGCATGCCATGTGTCGTTGCGCCACATAGGAAGCTCTTTGTGGGCTGTTGTGCACCGCGGACAGGTGGTGCCGAGTGTTTCTGTGTGTGTGTGTGTGTTGAAACTAGCGGGGGGCACGGACACACAACCCCTGAGACAGTTGTCTTATGGATGTCAGGCCGGCGTGTGGGATCAGTGTTTTTATTTTTTTGCCAGAGACAGGTGCGACACATTGGAGTAGTTTTCAAAACGCTGCACAGGATCTGGTAAGGCGCTAACGAGCTGCTCTTGGATTTTTTTTTTTTTTTTTTTGCATCCAGTGGGACACACACACACACTTTGAGTCCTACTATTGTTCCCTCGGCGGCGCCTTCCTCCGGATCACCAGAGGTAAGTGATCCGAACGGTCCGGGTGTCGCTGCGCTGGGTGGTGCTGGTGCGCGCGCGCCGTTCTGACACCCATGATGCATTTTTAAAAATAAATTGATAATTAATTAGTCGAAGGGATTCCTTTGATTTGAGCTAATTAGTCTGCGAGTCAAAACTGAGATTTTTGGCATCCGTGCGCCGTGAGTGTAAATAAAATCAGAATTTAAACTGCGTAGCTTGCAGCCACGCGCACCAAGTGTCCGGAGCCTGAGCAGACACCCCGCTATCCATTTATTATTATTTCATATTGGTTACTTATTTATGTTGCTCATCTAAAAGAAGCAATTTCCATTTTGACTATTATTATAAAGAGTTATTCTTAAAATCAGCTGCAGTTGCAGACTAGTGTCGCCCTGTTTTTGCTGTGAGATCTTTGTCTGTTTTTCTTTATTCTATACTGATCCTGCGTTACCACGTACATCTCCCTCTGCAGAGCCTCCTGTATTTACAGTGCAGGTCTGCAAACTCCCAGTAGCTGGCTCCACGTCGCCTCAAGTTTTCCCTTTTGGGAGCCACACGTTTTGTTTTGGCCCCTGTTTCAAATTCAAATAGCCTTTCAGCTGCCTTTTGTCCACTTCTGAGGTTTGTGGACTGGAAAGAGACAGAGAAGTCCCCAAAGGGGTAGGGTCTCCTCAAAATGAGCTCCTGGTTTGTGTGAGAAGAGATATCTAAAGAGAGAGAGAGAGAGAGAGAGAGAGAGAGAGAGAGAGAGAGTGAAAGGGAGAGAGTGCTTCTTGTCCAGAGAGAGGGTAAAACCAGCCAAGAAAGCAGCAGCACCTCCACTAACCTTCCTGTCACTCTTAACAGTATCAATCAACCTTGGAGGACAAAGGGGCTCTAATTCCTTTTCCTCCAGGGTGTCCCTGCTCTGACTGTCAGGGTTCAGGGCTGCTGCTGCTGCAAGATCCTGCCTCCCTGCTGCTCGGATGATACATCAGCCTCTGTTGCAGACATTTGTTTCAGCGTTACAGAGAGGAAACACAAGGTGGTGATGAAAGGGAGGAAGTTGGGATGAAACATGCTGGCAGATGAAAGGAGAGATGATCAGAAACGTCTCTAATAATCTGGATTGTGCTTCCTTACTTGGTACGGCCCTGGGGAGGCGTTCATCTCTCACATCCATCATACCACCAAAGTACATGACTACTACTTAAAGGGCTGAATCAATACATAAAACAAGGAAACACTAAGTGTGGACACAAGTCATGTGATTTTGACTTGAATCAGGCGCAAGTCACAGTTTTGATGACTTTTGACTTGGGTCATCTTAGATTTTTAACACCGATGATTCATGACTTTACTTTGAAAATACTTGGTATGTTACAGTATGAACATAAAAAGCATTAATGACTTGTAACATCAGCTCTCCGTTTTTCTGCTTAAGTTCAGTTAAGTTTGCTGCTCGATCTGTCAAAAATGACACATTTTTATTCATAATGCTAGGAAATTATTTCTTATTATTGCCTAATAAAATTACAAATGCTCTCAAATGACTTGTTAGGACTTGGACTTGACTTGAAACTTGCATATCTTGGGACTTGACTCAGGACTTGTATGTCTTTTGACTTGACTTGAGACTTGTTTGAAAACTATCTTTTTTCTTTGTAATTTAGTTACAAAATGACCTGTTTAGGACTCAAAATTCAAGGTTTAGGACTTGACCTTGATTTGGGACTTGCATGTCCTGCTGGGACTTGACTCAAGTGGAAAGACTTGAAACCTATTGATGACTTGCTAAACAGTCACTTGATTCCAATTCTTCACCTGCACAACATGACTGTGATCCATTTAGAAGCCGACAACAAACTAGTTTTATCGGAGAACCACCTTTAGTTCAGCTTGAAGAGGATGGTTGCCCTCACAGGGGAGCTTTATGGATAATTGTAACTGCTCAAAATGTTAGCTCTTGTCCTGATATATGTTTATAATAGTTTCATAATGGGGACTTTTGTTTAGAAGACATTGAAGTAAATATAATAAGGTTTCCCTCTGCAGGCGTGGGAGAGAGGATAAATGTTTTGTTGGTACATATATAAATAGCCAGACTGTAGGAAGCACTACTCCGTCCAAGAGAAATGACTCAGTAAGGGGCAAGATTGCACTGAAATGATGCAAGACAAACATAAGGAACGAACTGCGTACCTGATGGTGGAGCTGATGTTCTGGACACTAAAAATGATTAGTTGAAAATCCCCAGCAGAAGCAAAAGCAGTCATTCTGAGTTAAGGCCTAATAAGAGTGTGGTTTTGTGTAAGTGGAGAACTCGGATAACAAGACTAAATGTGTGTCCAGGATCCAGGCAGAGAGAGAGAGGGGGGGGGGGGGGGGGGGGGGGGGGGGGGGGGGGGGGGGGGGGGGGGGGGGGGGGGGGGGTAATACCAAGGTCTCAGTGCTGATGTCAGTTTTTGGCGGCGTTTTTCTCCGTCCCCAGTGCTTCTTCTCCTCTCAGCTTAACAAACTGCTCGCTGGAGCTTGGCTAATCCTTGGCTAGCAGAGCCCAGTGATTTATGATAAAGTTAGCTAATTTAAAGAGATCTGCAACATCGCTACTTAGAGACAGCCCCCTGACAGATCCTTGCTGTCTCTAACATGGAGTCAGAATTGGCAATTAGTTTGAAGAATACTTTGGCTTGTGTGGGAATCAAAGTCACTTCTGTCAGAGGGAAACGTGGGACAGCATCTATATCGTATTGTGTCTGTTTGCCTCAGACTTTGCATGTGTGGACATGTGTGAGTCAGTCTGTCTGAGCCCTATACAAGTGTGATTCAGCTCTGCCAGTTTTGCTTGAATGGATGCCCTGTTTGTGCCTCGTTCTTGACGCTAACAGCCGCTCTGGGCCCCTTGCTTCGGAGCAAGTGTTGCACCTTATGTGCTGAAATAACAGGTGCCTTTACAAAGTGACTTAATCCCTCCTCACCTCCCAACCAGACTTTGCAGGAGGGGGTGGGTAACTTCACCTGTGGAGTTTGGAGCAGCTCCCAGAAAAGTAGAGCGATGAAGCTTCATTTATAGAAAAATTCAAGGCATGTTTAGAACCGGAAGTCTTTTACAATCAAGCTACATTTCTCATGAAACACTTTATGGATTTGAATGAAACTCTCAGGAAGTTTTCTTTGGATGAACATCTTCAACTGATTAACTTTTAGAGTCAACCCAGTTCAAGATGGCCATCATAGCTAATCAGCAAACGCAAAAGTGACAAGTGTAGCAAATATTGTGGTTTTTCACATTCATGGACATGTAAAACATTTCTTAGCCAAAAATACACTTTAACTGAGCCAAAAAATGACAATATTTTAGACAGCAGAAGAGTGCTCATAGTGTTTAGATGTGATATTCAAGATAAACAACGGACAGACAGATAGGAAGGAATGAAATGACACTAAAATAACTGAGAAACACAATTTGTAAAGGCAGTATTTGGGGCTGAGTTCTTTCTCAATGGATACATATGTCTAACCTAGTATGTGCTGTTTTTCTCAAAGCTTTTTCTCAGCGTTGACCTCGGTTTTCAGGTTGGAATGAACTTTTCACCAGTCAGCATTTGGCTTATGCACAGTGCCTGGGGTTGATGTGCTGTAGGGTTGCTGAAAGTTTGCAATGCATGCTGGTCTCTGTGTCGGCTGAGTTTTTATAATCCTAAGATAGACATGAGTATAAGACCACAAACCAGTCATTAGTAATGTCCTTTGTTGCGAGCAACGCTGTCACTCCTTACTTTGTCAAACCAGAGATTGATGGATGGGTGCAAAACACTATTAAGTGGAGTCTTGGGGCCCGTGTTAAGCCTGGTACCCCAGCCTCAGTTTTCCTTTTTCTTGCCTTTCCTTTCTTTCCAGCATTCCCCCAAGCTGGTTTTCCTTCACACATTCTGTCCCCATTCCTCTGCTTCCCTCATTACATCTCCTCTCCGGTTTCTCCCTCCCTCCCTCCTCTATCCCCCTCCTCATTCCAAACCTCCTCTGGACCTCGATGTCAAGGCCTCTCAGGCAGTGTGGTCTCTGTCTGCAGGCTGTCAGGGCAGGGACACTGCCCACCGGGACCCTGAATGGGACAAATTGACCGTAACAATGTTCCCACTTAGCATGTGGAGCTGGGAGAAAGAGAAGGTGAAAAGGAGGGACTGGTGATTGAAGGGCAGAGCAGCAGCACTGAGGAAGAGGAGGAGTGTGTGTGTGGGGTGGAGGGGATGAAGGAAAGAAAGAGGGAGAGAGGAGGACAGGTCTTTGAAATGTATGCATTAAAGACTTACATTAAATTGCACTGCACACTCACAGATGCATGTGGCTTTGCTTGTTATTTGCCCAAGGCTACAGCTCGAGTTGCCATCGAAGGAGAATAAACACATTTACTTGTGACCCTGCAAGGTCCAAAATAACACACATCATTCCTAATGCCCAGATGCTTTGAAGAGAGGGTGTGTGTGTCAAGGTTTGATCTGAGCAATGTGCTACCTCTGCCTCGCGAAGGGTCAAGGATCACCCAGTCCTCTATTAAAATGCAATAAGGGCTACAGCCCACTGGGACCACCTCTGCCATTTAATCACACACCGCTGCTCCCTCATCATCCTCTCTCTCTTTTATCTTTTAATCACATGTTTTCCAGCCCTGTCTTTCTTTCCTTCACTCTCATCTCCTCGTGGCTCTTCACTGCAAAGCTAAGCAACCCGAGTCGATGAGAGTTCAAAGAAGAAAACATGATGTAGTCAGTAATAAGCACTCTTTCATTTTTCTTTGAAAACTCCCTTGCATGCTGTTGCACTCGTCGGCGACCACGGGCTAGCCTGTCCTCGGAGTTCGGAAAGGCTGTGATTTCAGCATTTTCTGTTCAGGCACTTTAACTGTGACATATTGTCTTGGAGAAGTTGGAGAGGCGTCACGTTATGCAAGCCCGAGGAAGTGCGGTATGACAGGAACAAAGAATGCAGCTGCTATCACCAAAGGCCAAGTGGCTGTTGAATAAAGATGATTCTCGTTGGTAAAACTGGCATCCCATGTAGGCTTATTGTACTTCCACAGGCAGAGTGTGTTTTTCTCTCTCTCTGTGTGTGTGTGTGTGTGTTTCCTATATCTGAATAAGGTACATTCTCTGCAGCACTGGGAAAAAGACATTTCCATGTGTATAAACCGTTGGCAGTGCACCATGAGTGATACAGGACAGGATGAAAAGACGGGCAGACATGATGGAGACGGGCACCAGTGTTTACTTCCTGGACACAAATAAACAATTTGTGTGTGTGTGTGAGCCGAAAGGTTTTCACGTCCTGTTTGCCTGTCATTAAACTGAGCTCACACCCCCCCCCTTTTCTTTTTCTCAGTCTCTCCTTTTCCACACACTCACTAGGGATTGCTCTCACACTTTTGTGTAGTTTCAAAGTCAACCTAGCTTTGTGTTTTTCTTTTTAACAAAAGAAGACACTAATGAGGATCTCTGGTTTGGGAGGAAGAAGACATTCTGCTTCTATAAACCAACAACCATGTATATATTTCTGTATTTTCAGTCATGCATACGTGCATGCAGACACACTGCAAAGTAACAAGCCACCTCTAGCCTAAAGCCTGCAGCATCAGTGGTAGTGAAACTACATGATTTCCCTGAGATCGAATAAAAAGCTGCGTTTTTATCCCCCCCACCTACGTTGCCTCGATGATGCTCATAACTAATAACAGGGCAGGTTTAACTGCTTTTCGTTGGGAGACACAACAGAGGAGATGCTGGTCACACACATCCTGAATCATTTCCCGCATCAGCACAGCATGAATGTGTAAAGAGCGTGCCCTGTGGGGCAGACCACAGCTATCCCGCTGCAGTTTTATGGCTGATTCATTTCACAGGGGAACTTCCAGCCAAAGCGGCTCTATCCTGTGGTTTTTATGGTTGCAGAGACGCTGCAGAAATAAAATTAGAACGTTCTCATTGTCATTCTCTGCTGTTGACAGCAGTGTTTACTGGTAGCTCTTGCTGCTGTTGCTTTTTGTGACTGACTTTGTCCCCCCCCATCAAATGTGTGCCTATGTTTGCTGCCAAGATGTCAAATATTTTGTTATTTGAGATAATTAACAGCTTATTGCACCAAGAGGCATGAGAATCAGTCGCGCTGAAAAAAAAAAAAAACCCACACAAAGAAAGCTCCAGCTTGTTGGCAAGGAGTTTAGGGCAGTTGGCGAGTTGAAGGGACAGATCAGAAACTGTGACCCACTGCCTCCCTTGTTTCTCAGCGATGGTGAAGTTGAGAGACAGCGGAGAGCAGGCTGTGACGTGTTGATGGTTTATAGATTAAGCTGAACTGTATAGGAAAAGCAGAGAGGCACTTAGCAGGAAAAAGGCCACGAGTAGAGTGAGGAGAGGAGAGGTGGGGAAAAAAGTGGATGAGTCTTGAGAGGATGCTTGTTCAGCTTCTGTTGCTGTTGGAAGTGGAGGGAAAGTGGGTCCTTGAACGTACTCTCCTAAATTAATGGCTCAGAAGCACCAATTAATGTACAGCCTCACTGTGGGTCTCTGCCATACCGAATCAAAGAGGTCTTGCTGCGCGGTGCGTCTGTTCATCCCTTGAGCATGTGAACGCATGCACCCCCCTCCACCCGTGCACACCTCACACAGTGGGGATTTTTGCCAAGACATGGAGCCAATGAGTGATTTCAGATGAAAGCTTCACGCGGAGTTAAAAGCTGAATGTCAAGGGTAAAGGAGAAAGGGATGGGGATTTGGACTTTGTGGGGAAGTGCTGAGAGCATGAAGGGAAGGTCAGGTTTGATATACTTTTTTGCTGGATAAGAGAAGTGGTGAAATAAGGAGTGGAGGAGGACGAGGAAGGCAGAGTGTGCTCTCTGAGGGCGGGAATATCACGGCCAGAGCCGGGACCCATCTGGAGACAACAGGTCTGGTGACAGCAGGCTGGTCTTTCATCCAAGTATCTCAGCCATGTGCGACAGCCAGAGTCTCCTGGCGTCCAGAACCCCTGGAGACCCGGCCAGTCCATCAGCAATCTGTCCTCTGATATTAACCGCTTCAGTCTGACGGGGAGTCATGTTTGTTATGAGCTACAGGCTCTGATAGACAAATTGGAAGTGGGTTGTTAATGTGGTTGGAGATAAGTGGATTCTGCGAGTCTATAGTTTTTTTTTTAAAAGAAAAGATCGAAAGGAATTTAAGCTCCTTCATAGCAAATCTGTTAATGCAGTTGATAATGTCTGAATTTATTACCATAAATTTCACTCCGAGGAGCAACAACAAAAGCAGGTATGAACCAATGAGCCGCAAATGCAAAACAATAATTGATACCCTACACACATAACACCTATTTCTGTGGTTTGTGTGTTACAATAGAGCTGTTGATTGACACGCAGTCTGTGCCAGGGTTTTCTGTCATTGCTGTGCCTTTAGAATACCATAGCCGGTGTGCTCGCTGTAGCTAGAGGGTCATTCGTATTTGCATGTAAATGTTTTTCACCTCTTGGCTTGACTGGTGGCGTAATCAGAATGGGTCTCTGTCTGCATCACTTAGAGGGAGGCTGCGATGACTGACTGTGACATTCAGAGCTCAGGCCTGGCTTTACTTTCATTGGCTTGTTCATTTACAAATGTGTTTCTGTGGGAAGGAGAAGGCAAGAGACAAGAAGGGGGTGTATTTTTGCGTGTATCCTTTAGTTCACACTCTTGGTTTCCTCTGAACATTCCAATCAGGCACCTTCCTCCCTTGTCCTCCCACCTCGTCATCGAGCTCTGGAGCTTGAGCTTGGTCTCCTCTGTCGTCCTCGCATGGCGCCACTGAGATAGACACTTCTCCCCCTCAGACCGGCTCATAGTCACAAACACACACCTCCCACACGGAGATGATGGATACATGTGCAAAAGCATATCTACACGACGGAGGAGTGTTTGTTCTTGACTCATGTAGCACGTCTTGGGGTTTGGCAGTCTGTCAGGCATCTATCAGCCCATGTCATCAAATGATGCATCGCCTAAGAAAGTCTCTCAGCTTGACTAGCTTCTCTGGTTGCTGAGCGAGGCACAAGAGACACTGTGGGGCAAAGAAACTCAGGAGAGGAAAGACTCTTTGAGTAAATAAGGAATGAAAGAATGAAGGAAACATTACTCTCTGATGGAGGTTTATTTACAACGCTGTGGAACACTACTGAACCACCTCTCATTTCTTTTGATTTTTGTTTCAAAGCACTCAGGCGTTCTTGTAATTCGTCTAAAGTGGTCGTAAGCAGTGGTTTTCCGAGGGTCTTTTAAACCTGTACTTTGGACAATTCCATGTTTTTCTCCCCCATATTTTTACTCTAGCGCTTGTACCAGACAATTTTCAGAAAAAAAAAATTTTTAGTTTTGTTTTCATTTGATTTACAAAAAAAAAAAAAAAACCCCACAACTTCAGGGTCTTTTGGATGCTGAATCTAAAAAAGCGCCTTGAGATTTATTCACAGTCCAATAAAAGGACGTTTTAAACCCATCAGTTAAGGCAGATTCAAGGATTTGTTGTATCTTTGTGCATCTTTTTCTGAGTATGTGAGTCTGTCTATGCCACTGTGGGAAATTGTGTGTGCAAATAAATAAACTTGAAGCTATTTGTAAAAAAGAAACATGTGTTTGATGTGATGCAAACAAGTTTGATGTGAGATGACTGTGTATGGATTTACTGCCTCATGAAGAGAAACATTTGTTTCTGGCTGCTGAGTTAATTTTTATTTCATCTAAGTTTCAGCCTGCTGTGAGCTTGTTATGTCTGCTGAGGCCAAAATATTGAACTCATTGATCTTGACAGAACATCTCATCGGTAGCTGATCCTTTTGATTGCGGCATTTTCTGCCAACATCATCATCTTCATCCTCGTCGTGTTGTCTCAACATCTTGTTCTAGACAACAACATGCTTGTTACCAGCTCACAACAATTATCCTGCTTGCCTTTTATAAATAGCCTTTCTTGTTCTCTCTGTTTCATTTCAAAAGCAGCCACGCTCTCCCCTGGTTCTCTGTGCAGCGGCAGCAGCAGCAGCAGCACTACTGGGAAACTCAATCCCAGAGTCTAAACTGAAGGCATAAACAAGATAAAAAATGCCCAAACCTCAGCGCTGGCGGCCCTGAGATGTCTCATGCACTATGAAGCATCAAGAGACGAGCACTGACTTGGTTTTTCCGCTTGTATGTTGGAGAAGAATAGCAATGGAAGCCACGCTGATGCTATATCAGCAAGAAACCAGAATATTTAAGAGCTCCGTGAAACACGGATAAGATGGATGCAGGGTTTTTTGTTGCTGCTGATTTATATGTTATTGATGAATCTCAGTGCGTGTGTGCTCCATTGTGCTGCATCTTGAGGAGGGTCACATGACTGCCTAGTTACAGAAACACTGATTAGAGCTAGTTCCTGAGTGAGATTTCCAGGTTTTATTGCCTACCAGACAGTGCTGCACCTACCTCATGGGCACTTTTTAACAGAAATCCAAAATCCTCCATTTTTACTATTTTCTCTCTATTTTTCTTTGGCTCTGTCTTCTTTACCTGGCACACAGATATCCTCTGTGCTGTCATCAGCACCATTAACAGCCTTTATAAAGTAGCTTTGAAGCTCTGCTGGGCTTAGGTTGTAATAGAAGGGACAGCTCCAGGCTCACACTTTAATGCGAGGAAAGCTTTGGGGCTCCACTGTTTGCTCCTTAGTTCAGATTTCTATCCTCTTTGATGAAATAAGGCTCTGAAGACACCTGGACCAATTATTGTCTGCTTCTTTGGCTACTTCTGCTTTCGCCTTTGATCACACATTGAATCTGAGTTCAACAGGTTCAACTCTATGGATCATCAATGTGAGAGAAATTATGCTAAAATACTAAATACAGAACAAATAGCTGCTCTTCCAATCTTTTTAAAGCACCTGCCTAAATCTGTTCCCTAATTTTCCTGTTACTGTCTTTGAATTGGATCTATTCTGCAGGTTTGTTTTGATGCTTCTCAAATCTTAATCCAACAGTTAATTTACTGTCAGCTTTAACCAGCTGGCTCCAAACATAGACACTTTTCATCTTCTTTCCGCTCCTGTTCTTTGTTTTTTTGTACCCGTCTCTATGGTTTCCTTGGCGTGTTTAGCAGGGCTCAGTGTGTCAGCCTGTGTATTTGTGTCCCTGTTTGAATATAAGGGTAAGTGGGATGGATAAAGTGAGAGTCCCCTGCAATAATACAACAAGACAAGCAAAAATGGAAGGGGAATTATTTGTGTGACATTTCTGAACCAGTCCCCGGTGTAAAAGACTGAGCCGTCACTAATGTAATAACTCTCCTCTGCTTTCCTCTTATGTCGTACAGCTACTGGCCGCCTCGCGTTCTATTCAAATATTTGTCAAAATTCAGAAAATGTGATGAGCAGAAGCTGATTACGTTATCTGCTGTCACTTCTGCATGTGGTTTCTGAGCCGTCAGCTCAGCGTTTTCTTGCTATTGTCAACTTGCTTCTCTGGCGCTGATAAGCAGAAATTGCAAGTGCGGCGGTTAACTTGATTCTTCCTTGAGAGCTCCCCATCCAGGCTTTGAGACACTTTTTGTTCCCATGAAAAGTCTACATCAGTATCTCTGTCTGGAGGTGGAGAGATTCTGCTTGGATCTGATAATCCCCTTTCACTCCTGAAATTAGTTTCTCTCTCTGGAGGCTAGTGTACAGAAGCAAAATTACGAGCCAGCGAGGATTACAAATGTAAAAGTGTGAAACAGAACAGATAGGAAAATTAGTAGAAAGTGTGTGTGTGTTTGAATTTGCATTTGTGTTTGTGAAGGAAGCTTCTCCTTCAACATTGAAGTTCTCTCACTGGGATACTTGGCATTGGTTGATAACAAATTCTGATGAAATGATAACCTTGAGAAAAAAAACCAATAGTTTAATAGAGGAAAAAGGGGGAAAAAATGATATTATCTGATTTTATTCAAAACCCAATTGTTTCTATTATACTCTTTACTAAAAATAAGATTTAAATATTGCCATATTGATTTCCTCTCATTTTATTGTTGATGCAAAAGGACAGCTGATCTGACCTCAACACATACACAACTTGATTAGTGCATTAAAGTAAGTTAATAAAGTCCAGTTATTAAACTGATAACTTTCGTAGCTTGCTTCAAACTCCAAACATTTGTTTAGTTACTTAAAACAGGACATCGACTGCTCCCAGAATCTGCAAACCTTAAAAATAATGCTACCTTTGGTAGTTACGCCATGTCTGTTTTTTGTTGCTTGACAAAATCCCAACCCTTCAAGCTGCAGAAATAGAATTTTTTTTTTTTATAGTTTTGAAACTGTGATTTAAAAAAGAAAGGAAACATATCTAGAACCAGTTTATGCCCATGGGGACCAGCACACCCAGGCTCCCGCCTTCACCTGCCACCCAGATGAAATTGCACCTGACCTTGTATCTCCTCCAGAACGTGGTTGGGCCTACATACAACCTACTTCCTGTTATTTTGGTTGTCTTCCATCAAGGTCTTTGATAATTTGATAAGGAAATGGACCTATAGATGGGAGCTTTATCTTCAGTGTTTCTCCAATGAGAAGGCTCTCGGTTTACTGGTCTGTCTATGTTCCCACCCTCACCTTTGATCTTGTTTTAGTTTGTGACCAAAATAATTTGAGACTGAAGCTGCTGAAAGGAGCCTCCTCTGATTGGCTGAGCTCTGGGCTGAGGAGCTCCATCGTCCACAGGGAGATCAGAGTGGAGCTGCTGCTCTTCTGTATTGAAAAGAATCAGCTGAGGTGGTTTATACATCTGTCATCTGGTTACCTTCCTCTAGAGGTTTTATGGCATCTGATTCAAGCTGAAAATGTTACATCTAGAGATATCATCACTTATTAACAGGATAATGCCGAAAATCATCTGCAGATTTCATGGCAGTGATACTGAATGATGAAACTGTCTGTAACAACTCTGTTTTCACTAGATAAAACTAACAAATGATCAAGTTGTGATCAAGAAAGTTACATTAAAATTAATAGTAAAAGCATGCACTCATGCTTTCCTTATGAAACTGGAAGCTGGACCAGATTATTGAGATATTCACTTGATTTGAACTGATTTCTGATGAGGAAAATGAAGGCCGTCAGAGGACTTGTTATAGAGACTGGCTCACCTGAGCATCACCTGATGCATCAGGCAGCAAGCCAGGACAAAGACAGTATGAGAAATGATGAGAGTCACTCTAGGCTGCAGGAAGAGGGATTAACCTGGGCCTCTTCCAAACATTTATTTTAGTTTGGATCATTAGTCTGCATGCAGAATCTAATGGAAAACCCCTAGGAACATAATGAGAAAAATAAAAAAGAGATGAATGAATAGAACTGTGTGAAAAAACAAAAAGTCACACAAAGCAGCTCAACAATCAGCTCCTCGTGTGCTCTCTGATGAGTTCTTATTAGGTAAACGTGATAAATCTTACATCAGAACATTTCCTCTGAGTCATGCTTGGTGGACTAGTTCTCTTTCATCTGAGTACCAGGAGACACAAACCCCCATGGGAGGCTAGGTATAGAAATAGCCTGAATTTCTGTTCATACAGAACAGAAACAGGGAGTGTGTGTTTTAGCGAACTAGTTGTCTTTCAGCTAAGTGCCTGCTAAGTGTGTACTTGCTGGTGAGTGAGTCCCAGAGCTCTTTTCACTCCCCACAACAAGCTTGCATCAGCATGATTAACAGGGGCACCGCATTGATTTTGTCAGAGCGCTTTCAGTGGGAGAATGTTGTTATTTAGAGTGCGTATACATTAGGACGTTTTGTTACGTTGCCAGGCATCTCGAGCAGCGACGCTCAGCGAGGGGTTGCTGATGTTCGGCGTCGTCGTACGACCACGGCAACTTGTTTCTCTTCCAAAAACCTCGTGAGACTCAACCCCGAGGACCTGGACTAGTTCTTGTGCATCACATTACCACTCTCGTTAATGTGACTGATTATACACTTGGAAGGAGTGGGCAGCAGTCATGAGCCAGTCAGCCAAAGAGCTCGCTGCACAAGTGTGAAAACCCAAAATGCCCACTCGCGTTGAGTCATTTGTGTCTTAGATCATTGTGACGGCTGCAGAGAGCCGTCTCACATCTCATCCTACATCAGAAAGGGATTCACATTTTGTGTTTTTTTTCTTCAATGAGTGTGTTTTTGAGTGGAAAAGTCAGTCTGGTGGGAGGTATTTTCAGCCTTATTAAAAGCATATTTGCTGATGTAAACTTTGTTATTTAGGGCTTTGATCACATTTTTAATTAGCATATCTTCACTGCTACCTGTATTGGTGTTTATTTCAGGCATTCCATTAAAAAAAACACGAATAAGATGTTTTTGAATCATAAATTTACATTTAAATCCTATTTGAGTTTTGCAGAAAAGGCTGTTAATCTGATGTACGTTTGTGAATGACCAACATGGGTTTTCAATCGCAGATACAGATAATTAGAAATTAATATCACCTGTAGTATACTTGTTTTTGGCTCACAATTTACCAGATTCTAAATAAGAAAATAACTTTTTGGAATTTGGAATATTGTTTTTTCAAAAGTATAATTTCCCTAAAAACTTCCTTTGGGAAGATGCCCTCTCATCACAGGAACACAGAAACATTTTTAGTGTTTAGTTCATCCTCTTGTGTGATTCCTGTTGAAAGTAAGAAATCATATGCTCTTCATTTCATTGATTCCTGAAGATCTATCAAGAAAAAAGGTCTAAGGCAGAGGTGTCCAATACTGGACATACTAAACATATTCTTAGACTGATTATTTGGGGAAAAGATAGTAATAATCAGCCTAATTAATCAACCAGAGGATCAATCACTCTGTCTGTTTGTGAATCTTGTTTTCAGCTTGTATTTACTTTTCAATAACAACAATACACAGTACAGAAAATAGCCCATAGAGAGTTCATCTAAGGAAATGCTCTTCTCTACTGCATAAAGTGGTGGCCCTGAATGTATAACTGAGGAGAATTCATGTATAAACCCAATAATTAGACGTTATTTTCCAGATTTCTAAGAAACAAAGTCCCTCAGTGATCCTGCTGTCCAAGCTACAGTCATTATGTGTCTCATTATGGTTAGAAAAAACATATAAAATGTGTTCTTTTATTAAAACTGCTAGTCTTCTGAGCTAACCTCAGAAGACTTAATTAATAACCACTCTGGGCCGGAGCACCCCCTCACCCTAAAACGTTACAGCAAATCCAATACTGGCCTTAAATCCACATTTACACATAATAAGAGCGTATCTGGTTTAATCGTTCCCAGAAGGAGTTCTCTACAACTAGCCAGACTTCAAATATCTGTTAATCCAGGACAATTGAGCGAATGGGCCAGAGTGCCCCCCCCCCTCCTAGCCCCCTTACAAATTTAATGATGTGTGTCAGCGTGTGAAATTCAGTCTGGCACTTTTAACAGGCCAATAATAGAGTTTCTACTTTAAAATGTCTGCTGCCTATTGTGAGGTAAATACATGTATTATCAGATCAGGCTAGACCACCACAGGACCCCCGACCTCTCATCTGCAGACCATTTAATCTGGTATTTGGTCTGCCGCTATGGAGAGTTCAGTTAATCTCAAACCAAACACGAGCAAAAAAACCCAAAATGTGTCGGATGAAGTGAATGCACTGGGCAGGACAGTGGGAATGGATGGATATAACATTGTGTCACAAAAAGGAACAAATTAAAGTAGACTTTGGTGTTTTTAATGGTAAAACTGAGAAAATCTTTCTTTTTTTTTTACATTAATCCTGAATGCACTCAATGTAGGACTATTGCATCTTTTCTTGTTGTGTGTGTCACTGTGAAACACGCCCCTGTAGACACCGGCGCTATCGTCTCACCTCTGATTCCACAACCTCTGATTCATGATGTTTGAAAGCACACACGCCGAGACGCCATTACATCACCCCTGCTTGTTCAGCGCGAGCTAGCAAAGGTGAGCAACAGATTGTCATCTTTGTGGTCTTGTTGCACAATTTAACAGAAAAGTCAGCTAATGTAACCGGTTGTGTAACAGTCCCTTTATCTGCCATAGGATGGAAATCCATGGGTTCATGCTCCAGAACTCAAGCAGAGCAGATTTTTGATGGAAAACATAACAAATCATGCCACAACTTGTTTTTCACAGCATCACTTTTGGACATATGGTTTGTGTGGAGGAGACATGCACTCGTTCTGGACCTGATTCTAAAACCGTTTTATTTTTTATTACTCCAGCCAGGTGTTGTTTTCCACGAGGTTCCAAAGAAGGTTTAAATTAAAGGCGTAGCATCCATCGTTCACACCAGTTTAAAAACAAAGGTCATCCTGTGCTGATAAATGATTGAGTTATTAATCTTGACATAAAAACATTAAGCACATCATCCACTTTGTTTTGAATAACTCCCATCTACTTCCATGTGAAATCTGAACACGGCACTTATAAAATCTACTGAGTTATTTAGCAATTAACTACTATGAATATCAACTGTTTCAAATGTCTCAAAAAGTACAAAAAGCTGAATCAAAGCCAGAATTTCCACATGATCTTCTACCATAGCGAATTGTTCCAACTAAAAATAATCAAATTGTTTCTAAAAGTAGAGAATGAGAGATTTCCAGCAGTGTCTTGTATTATGATGAAGATGAATTGGTCTTTATATAATTTTGGTCATGAGAGGGTTAATCAATTTTAGATGTTTGTCAGAAATCAGACAAACAGGAGTAACTCTAAAAAAATAAAACCATCATTTACTTACATTTTTTGGTGTAACATTTTACACTCGAGAATTTTGAGTAGATTGGAGACAATTATATTAAGTAAAAGCCAACTTTATCAATATCATTGTCTCCAAAATTCTTGAGTGTAAAAATGGTTTTACTTTTTAGAGTGTAACTCTAACAGTTAATGCCAAAGTTTAATTAGGCGAGGCGAGACTTTCTGGAAGTTTTATTGAAATCCATCAGTGGTTCATGACATATTAAACTAACAAACACATGCATGCACACAGGCAAAAACAATATCACCCGAAAGACAAGGCGATAAAAACGAAGAGGAAAGAAAACGACTGAAACAGAAATCCATCTCTTCGAGTTTTCTGCAGCCTTCAAGCTTCATTCTCAGTAGGAATAAAACTTTGTACACAAAACATCAAAATGACAAGATATTTTCCTGGCAGCAGGTTGCTCAAACCACTTGTCAACATAAATAAATATAGTTAGTGGTGATTAGAGCAGGTGGAGTACAACAGCAAAGTAGGAGTTCAGCTGAGCCAAACCTCTGAGTCGAGCTGTGCTTTCACAAAAGACACGACACATGTTTGACTCTCCGTGTGTATACAGAACATGTTTTTCGAGCGTGCGAGTGTTTTTGTCTTCCCTCGTCCTCGGCCAGTTTTCCCTCTTGTTCTCTCTGCGGGCGTCAGCTGGGGTACAAAGAGGAGAGGAGCCTGAGTCACTTCCAAAATGATTTCCATTGCTGCATAAGAGCCTTTGGAAGAATGCAACGAAGTTCATGCCAGGAAAGGAAAGAAATAAATGACCCTAGAGAGAGAGGGAGAGAGAGAAAAGAGCTTGAAGTGGGCCAATCGAAGTTTAGTCAGAGGAAAATTCTGGCTGCCTCTAGCCAAGGCCCAGCAGAGCGAAGGCAAGAATTTGAAGCAGTGGAGACGAGAATAAAATAGATTAAATGAGAAAGATTGCCGGAGTTTGGGAGAGGGTTCGTTCTATTCTCCAATGACAGAGCTCAGGTTCAAGTTCTGAATAGATGGATTACAGCTGAGACAGGCAGAAGAAAGACAAATGCATGACAACGTTTATAAAACTGGAATATTTTGCTGAAAATTTTCAAAAAGAAGCACGGAGGATGGAGAAAACAAGAGCAAAGGGAGATGTAATGTTCTCCCCTGTAATTGTTTCAGCGTGTGCACGTTCACTCTCCCCTGTTGCTTTTGCAATTATCATCCCGAGTCCAGAGGCGGTCTGCCTGAAGTTAGAGAGACACTTGGGTGGCTTGATGGAGTTTGGCACTGAGCGGTGCACAAACATGGCTCAGAGACATCACTTAGTTAATTAACCAAAAAGACTCAGAGTGATTCCCTGGGCTGATAAACAGAGACCAGGAGAACGTCTTCTCGCAGGTAGTTTCAGGCTCTTTGCTCTTTTCTCAGCATCTTTTCATCGGAAAGGATGGAAATCATTTCCAGAACTTGAATTGTAGAATTATTTTTGATTACTTGACTTTATGAGCTCAGTCAGATTTCTGGCCTTCGTGTGTTTTTAGCTGTTTTCTAACCGCTGCCTGTGACCTTACTATTACACCTACAGAATCTAGAGGAAAACCCACTTGTTGTGGGGAAAATAAATTGAAGACGAGTGTTCTCAGACAAAACATGCTGGGCTCTTGTAAACCAGAGGTGGGAATGATTAACATTTACACCGTCCCCTAAACAAACCCTGACTCTTTCCCCTCCTCTTTGTTTGTGTTCTCTGTCAGTGTTTCTCCCTGTTTCTGTTGTAACCATTACTGTCTTTTACTCATTTTCTCCAACTCCTATTCTCCTCTCTTATGCCAGCCTCTAATTATCTGCCTAAATACGTCCACCTGTCATTTATCTGCTCCTCTGTCTGGTTCCTTCTCCCTTTTCCCAGCGGATATTTGTTGAGTGTTTGTTAAAGCGAGTCCTGTGGCTTTGGGAGACGGATAATGGCCTGTCCGCTGTGATTCTCTGTCTCTGCTGACTCCAGCACACAACATGCAGACTGTGCAGACATCCCATGACCCTTTCTTCACTCGCTGCTGTGTGCAGTTTGCCTTCAGTTTGGCCGCGCGTCTCGCCTTCTCCCTGTGCT
The DNA here is from genome assembly GCA_006937965.1 of Callopanchax toddi. NCBI lineage: Eukaryota > Metazoa > Chordata > Actinopteri > Cyprinodontiformes > Nothobranchiidae > Callopanchax > Callopanchax toddi. The sequence continues at coordinate 2,450,618 of SSNR01000011.1, forward strand.
CTGACATTTCAGCTTTACTCTCCTATTTGAGCTGTCCTCTCAGATTACCAAACCACATCCATTGCTGTCACAGCAGCTCCTTCAGATGCTTTAGCCTTTGCTCTGCTGCTGGACCTCAGATTTGTCTTACATGTTCACACCTTCTGGCCCTAAAGGTGCTTTTATGTTCCTCACTAATCAGTGGATCTTTGCTGCAGATTTATAAACAGATTCATGTAGAATATAGATATTTTTTAAAATTTTTAAACGCTTTTGTTGGAATAACTTGATCCTTTTTATAGCCAGATTTTATTTTCTCTATAACGTCGCCAATATAGCAGCTGATAATGAGTCTAAATGTGCCGAGAGACCAAATAGCATCATTAGAGCACCTGACAGAAAGATATTCATTTTATCACCCAGATAGTTTTACTAGAGGGGATTAGAAAACTAAATGAAAGAAGTAATAGCTTTTAAAAATGTAATACTTTGCCATAATTTCTCATTCTCTCCTAGAAAAACACATAAATTAAAAACAAAAATCAAAACAAAAAACACAAAAATCCCCAGTTAAAAGATGATTCTTTAAAAAACCAATAAATTAGTAGTGTAAAGGCATAAATGCTTCTTTATTTAATTAGGTCTAATTATGGAATCAGCTTTGATTTTTATTAAAAAAACAAACAAACGAATATTCATAATTTGCAGAACAAAAGTTTTATTTCTTGCAGAAAAAGGGAGTAAGATTGAAGTTTTGGCAGCATGTAAAATAAAAAAACAACAAAACTCAGAATTTTCAGTTTCCTGTCATTTTCTAATGACTTAAATTGAAAACAAAGATAACAATCCCACAGATGCACAATGCTCTCAGCCATTATTCCACCTCTGTTTTTGTTCTCCTCTCATGGTGAGATGTTCAGCTCCTGCTGGTGTGACTGTGTCTGTCAATGTAAAATTTCCCTTCATTAGAGCGGGCTTTGTTGCAGTTTCTCTGCAAATTGGCCCCATAGAAGAGAAGGCTGTTGTTCATTGAGCTGCCATGTCAGTAATAGATGCCTGGCAGCCTCTTTTGTTCCCCTCAGAGATAATTGGGGGGGTAAGTAATGATATGACGAGGGTGAGGGCATTGGCATGCCACCTGCCATCCGTCTCTGGGTTTATTGGTAAAGTTAAAGGAGGTGCAAAGTGGCATTACTTCAGTTACATTTGAGGGGATTTGGTGTTAATCACTGTCGAGGTGAGGCTGCTAATAGAAAGCCCGTTTGGATCAGGTGCACTAGAACTTTATTTCTTTTCAAATAAACTCGACTATTTCAGTCGTGACTTCTGTTCCGTCACCTCCTTATTCTGAATGTCAGCCAGTTGGGCTGGAAAATTGTTTATTGAGAGCTTCAGCCGTCAGAAAATATAAACTCAGCAGCGTTATTCTCACCTTTATGATGAGGGCAGCCTTGAGGAGGAGAAAGGTAAAAAAAAAAAAAAAAAAACATTTCAAATAAAAAAAACATGCAGAGAAAACCAATCCATCTTGAAAATGGTTTAAAATATTTTTCTCAAACAAAGGTCTCCTCCTTTCTGTTTTTTTTTCTCTGTCTGCTTTATAGCGTGAAACAGAGGACGTGGCGTGTTCTGAGCGTCTCTACGTGGTTTTTTTTGGTTCTGATAGAGACGCGGTGTCTCGGCCTGCCAAGTGGTGTGTAGCCAGATCGCGGCCCGACCCCACCTCTTCAAAGACATCTACTGAACGCCGTGTCTACTGATAATGAGATCCACTCGACATCCAACGGATCCGGGTCCTTTCACTTCTCCCCTGTCGCTGTGGGCTGCCTCACTTTAGTCACCACTTCTAAAAAACACATTTAAAAGGTGACATGTCTCCCTTTTCTTTTTTCCACACAAAAGGCATTTATCTGCTAACCGCTGCACACCTTCAGTGAATTATCGCGACATGCTAAGGCGAAAGAGAACGAGTTAGATGGAGAAAAGTGCCGTTTAACTCTCCTGTGATCTCATTTAACGCCATGTCCTCTTACAGACGCAGCAGAGCATCTGCTGATGGCATCGTGTCCTCTCGGTGTTAGATTAAAGAGAGAGGCAGGTGGAGGGGGCTTCTCAGCAGGACTCCTTTCTATTCACCAGGAGAGTCAAGCACACACACACACACACACACACACACCTGCCTCTGAGGTCCCAACGCAATTTACAGTGGAAATGAAAACACTCCGATGGCAGGGAGTTTGACAGGATGTGAGGGTTTTTAAATACGGCCCCTCAGGTGAGACGGAGACATAAACACTCCCTCACAGCGTTTATGTATGAGGACTTTAAAGTGTTTATCTGAATTTTCAAAGAAAATATTCAGCTCACACTCTCTTAGCCACCTCGCTATCACTACAAATGCTATGGATATCCTGCAGCGTGTTCACACTTTAACTCTTTATGTTGACTCTTTCTAAATCGGTTTATTGTAATTAGGCTGCCGTGAAATCGGTCATTTTACAGCACAATCAATTAGCTGAGAATCAGACAACAGATGCTGCCAGCTTCTAACCTCAAAGGTAAAGTCTAGAAGACCGTCTCCAAGCAGCTTGACGCTCCTCTGGCTACAGCTAGACAGATTATACAGAAGTTAGAGGTGAACTTAAAGGTCAGGTTTCATCAGTATCAGATCACACCGTCCACTGCACTTTGTGAGCCAGGTTGAGTTAATGGCAGGTGCCTGAGGCAGACGCCACTGTAAAAAAACAAATCATACAAAAAGAAAGTCTGGAAATTACCAAAAGGCATGTTTATGAGCCACATTTTTTTGGGAGAACAAACTCTAGACCAGGTTTTGTCAGTTAAATCTGAGAAAAAGTCCAGATCTGCATACCTGACCTGGTTTTGGGGTAGGGGGAGTGTCCGCGGAGACGCGCGAGCACCTCCGAGTGGCTGCCACGGGAACAAGGAACGCTTGGAACCTGACCACGCCCCCTCCCTCTGGATTGAGTTCCAGACCGTGCATGGTTCGGTCCCGTTTATCCAACAGGATAATGTCCCGTCCCAAAGCACAGATAAAAAAAACAAAACCCAAGTATAGATCAGAACCAAACTCCGGACTATTCCGAAGTGTCCCATATGAGCCCTGATCTAGATCCTGCTGAACATCTGTGGAAGGAGCTGAAACATCTGGAGAAGGAACCGGTTTTCTCCTGTCAGCTGGTGTCATCTCACTGAGAGTTACAGAAATCAGTTGATTGCTTCAAAAAATGCATCAAACTCCCAAGTTAAGACCAGCTTCATTAGCTTCTGTCCACATCTCAGCGTCTGTCTGAGCTGCTCTGATATTTTTTGTTCTAGTTGATATAGATTAACAATAGGTAATCTAATATTTCTGATTCCTTTGTTCATAACACTTCATTATAGATGATTGACTTGTTTCACAGCTTCATGTGTGGCACTAGAGTTGGTGAGAAGTGTCCATTTTGTGAGTCTTTTGTTCTGCTACTGGTCTAAGAGCTGCTTGTGTTAATACCTTTAACATACGGCCGTAAAATGGAGGCACAAATCTGCTGCTGTTAAGATCACGTTCTGCTCTGTGGGGTTTGAAAAGGAGGGATTGTAATGTTTGGCTTTTTGACAAGAATCAGAAGACTGAAGCCAAAGAAGTGCCAGTGGACCTTTAGAGAACAGCCAAAGGATAAGGAAGTGTTGTTTAACAAAGTTCTCCAACACATGTTTTGTTTGGCCCTGCAGTCCGACAATAAATATGGCTCTCATTTGTCCTGTTAACTTAATGTTCCTCCTTCTCTCTCTCTCCCTCCTTCCTTCCTTTCTTCCACAAAGTTATACTCATATGAGCAGAGTTTCTGATTTTGAAAAAACTAAATCAACTTCAAAGTGCCAGGGGCACGAGAAGGAGCAGCCGATATTACCGAGCCACAGGATGGCCCACCTTTTCCTGGCCTTTTTCTACTTTTTCTATTACGCCAGGTTTTTTTTTCTGAACGAGGTCGTGACTGAAATTTCTCAGACGAAGGTATAGCCTTCCCACTTCCTCTCCCCGCTTATAAGAATCCAGCCATCCCCCAGGAGCTGGCCCCATGCAGCAGATTGCTGCATGTCTCCCAGCCATCAGGAGCATTTTATTTAGGTGTTTGTCATGCTGTAAGGCGCAGCAGCCCGCAATCTCTCTCCTCTCCACCTCCTGCGACCAGCTATGACTTTGGCTTGAAGTGGCCTGATGGAAACTCCAGTTAGCGGTGCAGGTTTAGGCGAAGACGGGCTGCCAAATTGTCATTCCACGGGAATATTGAATATACAGAGGTCAGGGGTCGTGTTTACGCAGCAAATCCTCCATTTCCTTCATGTCATGTCAAACAGGAGATAGATTGCAGGCAGTGAAGGGGAACGGCGGAGCTGGAGCTGACGTGTTGACGTTCGTTTTATTTCACAGGCTGTCAGTTAGTCCTGCAACCTGCTTTTCCTACTAATATTGTGAAACTTTATGCTTAATCTGCAATAAAAAAAAGAAAACACACAAATCCACCTCAGCTAAATTTAATACTCAATTCGATGAAATTGGTTGTAGGAATCAAACGGCTGCTGAGCGGACTCTTTGCGACGAGAGATGCGCGTTACGCAAGAACGCGCTTCGGTTTCAGCTCGCTCCTGATCTCCTTCTGTAACATCAGACGCTCCGATTTCAAGGAGGCGCTCACCATCGGATTTAAAGAGTTAACGTCCAAGAAAAAAACTTTTCATGAAAAAACTTTCAGCAAAAAAGCTCCCAGCAGTCAGCTGAGCTCAGCACTAAAGATTATGCAGCATATCTAGGATTTTTTTTTTCTTTTCCCCTCGCTGTTTAATCCCTCTGTCGGGTTAAGGAGGGGAGCTCGTCCTTTGTGTGTGTGCATATTACTGGGAGAGGATAAAGTGAAGAAAATAGTGGAGATGATTTGAGAAAGTAGCCTGAATGAGTTGCACAGATCAAGGTCACATCACTGACTGACTCGGCCTGGGTTCCTTGTTTTGGGCTAAGAGTGAACTCTTGCTTCATTAGGTCTGTGATTTGCCTGCAGCCTTTTTCTCTTTGTGTGTGTGTGTGTCTCTGTGTGTGTGTGTGTGTGTGTGGCATGTTCCTGCTTTGTTTTCCCACATGAGTGTGATGGAAGGTTGTTTTTAATGAGGGAGACAACATCAGGGTGGATGTAAGAAGAGCAAAGTGAGCAAGAAAAAGAAGTTTTCTTGTCAGCTCCTTGATGCACACCTCTCTCCTCCTCCTCCTCTCTCCCACTGTCCTATTCCTTACTCCAAACTGAGGGAGGGCTGCAGGCAGATGAAGCAGAAAGGTCTTTGATCTCCAGAAGACGACGGCTGCCAATCCCTCTCAGCCTTCTTCTTTCCCTCAAAATATTTCTTCCCAATCATAAGCAGCGATGCACCCTGCAGCCTCTCCTGCTTGTCTTTCTGCCTTTCGGTCCGACCGCCTCCTCTTTCTTTATATTTCTTATTTTTGTCTCATCTCCCTGATGCAGTGACTATGTGTAGAGTAAGTTGTCACACACTTCATCGCCACCTTCTCCAGGTGTAGAGGGAGAGATGACGTAATCCGCGAACTTGCTCAGAAAGCTTTGAGTTCGAGGTTGAAGAAATGAGTAAAAACCTCCAGAGAAATCAGAAACAACTGAATTTTAATGCTGTTTGAATCTAAATCACTTGTGAGGCACAAGATTTCTATGAAATGTCATTTTTATTTGTTTAGTCACGCTGCATGAGGTCAGGATTTTTTTCAGTAATTCATCCTGGACTCGTTTAACTACTGGAGATCAGACAGAATTAATCGTATTTTCTGACCTGAACATTTTCCAAGCCTGCACTGCCACATGCCCCCTAATTATGCAATTGATTTAAATTGAATTTATCTTAAAATTCTGACTATTTGGTTTAAAAAAAACCCTTTGGATGTCAGTGCTCAATAGACTCAGTTTAGTAATTGTGTATTTTTAGAGATGAGCGCTGAAAAAGAAACCCAGCAGAGAGCTGAAGGCCTTTTCCGAATTAATACAATCGTAACAGTAACAGGTAGCACACTGACAAAATGTATTATAAAAAACCCATTAGTCAGTAATAGAACTTTAACCCTCAGGAGCTTAAATCGGCTCTAATAGGATGAGAAAAGAGCAAAAACTTAGTAGATGTACTTTCAAAAGTTTGAGGTAAAACTGGAAAAAACAAACAAACAAAAAATCTAAAACAATAGGGTTTCTAATGAATTAAAATGAACTATTGATTCTGATAGATCACCAGACAGAGTAACTCAGAAACAAACAGATCTGAGAACAGCCGCTCTGAGCTGCAGCAGCACCGTTTAAGTGCGTGGGCGCGTTTCCACTCGTATCATTTCCATTCACAGCAATAAAAACTGGTTATCGTTGTCAGGACTGAAGTGGGATAGCAGGGGATTATGGGTCAGGATGATGCCTTTTCCTCAGGTTTTCCTTTTTGTCTTTTCTATATCTCTCTTCCCTCTGTTCTTCTGTTTGTTCTGGGAGTCCTGGTTGGACCTCGCAAAGCCCTCCTCGTTTAAGGAGTTGTAACGTGGAACAGAAAATACTTGTTTTTCTTTCTTTTGTTCCTGGATGGAGATAGATGTTCAGACAAAACACTGCAGTGAGATCACAATAGGCTGGGAGGGATGACTGGGGCAGCAGATAACAGCTGGGAAAGTTGATTTTTTAATCTCACAGCTGTGGAAGACTGAGGTCTGAAGAGCTAAACTCATAATAAAAAAACATCTATTTCATTTCATGGGGAGGTGTTCTAGGTTCTTTGAGTTCTGCTGGAGAGAATTACAAAAACTATTTATTGTGTTACAAAAGGAGTCAGTGTGACTTTCATAGCAGTGCTTTAGTAAACTCACTCCTTCATTCCCACTAGGATGAAGGTTTTTTTGCTCTGTAACTATGTTATACTACAAACTTCATAGAAATGGTTAAATTTAATCTTATTTGAACATTAAAAAAACAAAAAAACTCACGTCTTACTGTCAAAAATGAGTCACATTACACGTTTAAACAAAAAGCTGAAAAGGCGGCAAAGACGTGTATAAGCTTAGCAGTGAAATCACAGGAAGCAGAACAACAGGGAGGAAAGCTCTAGACTCTGGTAATCAGGTGATTACTGAATCAAACACAGGTGTGTTAATGAGCTGAATCAAACACAGGTGTGTTGGGTCTGAAACACAAAGAAAAACGGGAACATCAACTCACAAAGAAGCTCAGAAACAAACTTTGACCCAAATAGAATCTAACAAAATCTAACACAGCTAAAAGTTTTAAAGGATTTAAAACTTAACAACAGTTTGATTTTCACTCAGATGAAGAAACACTCATAAAAACAAAATTCACATTCATGGGAATCAACATGTTTGTGGCTCTCACAGATTCAACCCCTCCAGACTCATGGGTTAACTTAGTTTTCTTTTACTGCTTGAACTTGTTCAATTCAACAAATGTTTGTATGAAAAAACTTGAATTTGATTCGGTAGGTTTCTGCTGGCTTTTTAGTTCACGTTTAAATTTCGTGACATAACGATGTTTTCCCAGTGCAAAAGTCCATTTTGGAATGTTAATTTGATTTATTTGTTAAAAACAAGCCCAGATCTTTAAACAAAAAGTCTGTGTTTTAACATGAAAATCTTGAGAGCACCACAAAACCCACAGTAGCAACTGCCAACAATGTTGGACTATAATGAACTACTTTTTATTTCAGAAAAACAAAGGAACAGACGGAAAAGTTCAGCGTTGCTTAAAGTGGAGCCACTTTCAAAGAGGGGCATTGATTTAGTGAGATTTCATTTTTCCAGTCGAGCGGCGAGGGCGCGGCGGTCAGCGGGAGGAAGATTTGATCAAACGAAAGCGATATTTGAATGTTATTGTTTTAATCAGCTCTTATTGATTCACTTCATGCTGCAGAATGAGGTTAATATAACTTTGGCTCATATGGGGGTGGTTTGGCCTCTGGCTGCAGGAATATAAAGGAGAAAATGACCGGGTTTAGAGGATAAAAGTCAGGATCAGATACAGTGATGGGTTAGTTAGTTGGTTAAAGTGACACGGCTTCTAGTTAGAGGTTAGTTATGTGGATGGAGGTAATATATCAGGAAATAAATAGCTTCCAGAAACAGGTGGGTGTTCATTAGTGACTGAGAAACTTAAACTTTCTCTAACCCCTCAGCCACAGCTACACACACATAAAACACCCTCAATATGGAAAACGGATAAAGAATAAAATCTTGAGGTACCAGAGAGGTAAAGGTGTTAATCTAGTTTCACCTCCACGCAAATTAATCTTATTCTGGCTTCTCTCTCTCCCATCCACCTCTTCATTTCCCTCTCTCTCTCTCTCGTTTCATTCACAATAACTTTTTTCCATTTTATCAGAGTATTGTGTCAAACTTTGGCAGAGAGTTTCTGAGAAAACAAAATCAGAAATCCGCCCCTGAGTGTATCGGCTCATGAAAAAGTTATTTTATAAACAGCTGCGATTGGGTTTCAGAGTGACGTTTGGGTGCTTTCATCTGTTGCTTCCACAAAGTAATGTTTTGAGATTACAAATAGAAGTGAATTATTCTCCTTCGGAATGGTTTTTATGTAAATCCATTTTTCACCTTTACTGAGCTGACAGCTCCTCTGAACAGACTAATTCTTAAACCCACTGTAAGTCATTTCCATAATTAGTTTTTCCTGAATAACGTTTGACACACCAACAGGAGACACCGTTAAAAAAAAAATGCACAAAATATTAATCAATTGAACCAAATTTTCTCATGTTTTACAGTGAAATTGCTCATATTTACCCCAAAAAACTATAGAAATGTTCAATAAATTTGTTTGTTTTTTTTACTTTTCAGACTTGTGAAGACTAAAGACTTTGATTTCTCAGTAATCATCTGTCTTTTTACAGTTTCTTTTGTACATAAATTTGTCGGTGAAAATCTCAGTTATGATGAGGCATCAGCTTTGAGCCATTTGACTCTTTCAGCCACACGAAGCCTCAAACTGCAGCTGTTTGATGAATTGGTCATTTTCCAGGCATCAGCAACACAGCAGTGCAGCCGTTTATACTCTGTTTGACCTTGGTTGCCTAAATGATTGGATGCTGCTGCTGAGCAAAATGCAGAAATGCCTTCATACACATTCTCTTCTGTGTGGGATTTCCCATGCTTTTGCACTGATTACATAAAAAATGCAACTTCTCACAGACTGGTGACTCATTTACTTTGCATCTGTGCAGCGTGCATGCCAGGTTATGAAAATTAGAGGAATCACGACCATCTGAAACAACAGAACCACATCACAGCAGATGGCAGAAGGAGTGCTTAAAGGTGACAATCATCCACCATCAATAAGGCTTTCCAACTTTCAATATTTATGGTAATTAGAGATGATCAGCGTCGCTAACAATGCCGCCTCTAGAAAAACTTTTAAAGCGTGTGTTACTATGGCGACCTCAAGACTTAGCTGCAGCATTTCAAACAATGTTTTGATGTTATTTGCACTCCAGACACGAGCAGATCTACAGCATGGACAGGAGGAATAAAAGCAAAGAAGCATCAATCAGAACACGTAGAAGGTGATTTCATTCTGACTGCAGCTTTGATGTAAGTTGACAGCTTTCTGTTTCTTTCTTCCTACAAGTAGCTCTGTTTATGACCTGGTTGGAATCAGATTCTTCCATAACGTGTTTTAAGAAGCTGACGTTTTAAAGCCTTAGGAGCGTTTCGCTCGTCTTTCCATTGTGTGATTCGGAGTTGATTACACAAAGGCACTGAGATGAAGTTGTGAGAGTAACGTGACCCGTGTCAGGTATTATAGCCATCGGCTGTGGTGCTTTACCAGCCGGCGTAGTTCATCTCAGAACAAAGTAAGCCTGGCCTAAGCCAGCTCGTAACACGATATTCCCTACCATGATTCCCAGGCATCAAGAGGTCACACACACAAAACACGTTTCTCTGAGGCGATGTCACATCAGAAAAAGACCCCTCTGCCCCACCATTGGCTGAAGCAGCGAAAGCTGATCCCACTCACACATCGACATCTCCCCCCGCTCCCCCCCCCCCCGACGAGAGTGTGAAAGGGACATGGCTTGGTTAAGTGTAAGGCCCCGACGAGAGTGTGTGTGTGCTCGGTATTGATTAGTATTTGATCCCTGCCATTCGCCCCTCTACTGTTTCTCCCCACAGGCTCCGTCTATACCCTAACCCTGACTGTCTGTCCACACACACACACACTCACACACACCGAGCGCCGCCTCTTGCCACGAGCGTTATAATTTACCCTTGATGGTGTGAGACAGTGAGGGGGCGTCCAGGGCAGAAAAAAACAAAGGAAAAGATAAGATGGAAAGAAAAGGAAAGAGAAGAAAGGATTTGGCTTTGGGCATGTGATGGAAGAGACTCAATGGATCCATTATGAGTTGAAGAACGGTCGTGGTTAGGAGATGGATGGCCACGGTGAGGCTTTGACAGGATGTGAATAGATGTAGGGAGGCATGCTAAGATCACGCAATCTGCTTAACTAGCTTACAGCTGCTGGCCTTGTTCCCCGCTCTCCATCTTCACACACGTTGTGTGTAATCAGACCGATAGCGGTTATCAGCCTAACTGTGCCAAGTGTGCATTAGTGCTCCTCCTGTTTTGTTATTAACAAATACTTACATTTATGCCTTTTCAGGTCAGAGGATTGGGAGAAGTCTTCGTTATTCCCCGTTTGTCTTTATTTTTCCTCACAGTCGTCTATTTTCGAACTCCCTTTCATCTCCGCCAACCCCACGATGCCCTCTCTCCTTTTAATCTATGATCAACTCTTGCTCTTGTTTCTCCCGTGTCCCCCTTTCCCTCACATTCCCTAATACATTTTCACAGCGGTTTTCATCTCTCCCTTCTCCCGTCCTCTTTAGACGTTAAGTCGTGTTTTATAGTTTCTATCTGCCGGCTGGCCCAGCCGCTGTAATAGAATTGCTCCTTCCTACATGGACAACAGTTTCCAGGGTAACCGAGACGGGGGAGCGAAGGCCATGGAGTGCACTGTGGTGTAGTCAATTTTATCAGCAGAATGTTTTGGCCCATTTCTGATTACACGCTGCCTGCATCACTGGTAACCTGAGAACTGGAAATGAAGACGTAGGACAGTAATGTTTCTATCAGACAAACATTATTGGGGATTTGATGTGATTTAATTTGTGTTTCTCTTCCTTTAAAGAGGAGATAAGTGTTTGTGTTAGCTGCTGCCTCTTTCTGCAGAGGTTCAGCAGGTGATGCATTCACGACTGTCAGACGTAACCCTGACTGGCATTTGTAAGGAGAACGAGCGAGCTGAAATGCCTCACAGCAATTCACTGGCATTTCTCTAATCACTCCATCTCATCTTTTATTACCACGGAAAGTCGTTCTCCTCCGGGGTGCTGGCACTGCAGATGTTTTTTACTGCCTGCAGTATTGGACATTTTGTCAGCGGCAGAATGGAGGAGAGGAGACAGACCGTAATATGACTGTCAGTAATATTCGCTTTTTGCTTCAGGGAATTAATATTCTCACAAGGAACTGAAACAATCTCTCACAGATCTGCAAAACCACATTGAGAAAATATATCCCGGTCAAATGGTTGTGTCAACGATGAAGTCAGAAGAAAGAATCACAGTGAAAAGATCTGTGGACCAACACGCGTTCAGATTTAAGATGAATCGTCAATCAGTCGAAGGACATATAACACTCATAGCTTAAAAAATGTAATACTATTGTGCATCACTGTCTTTAAAAGCTAAAATAATGTCATTAACAGCTATTAATTGATGGTTTCTTTGTCTACATGTGGTATAAAACAATTCTCTTCATGCATATGAATTTATTTTATATGTCCACGCTTTTAAAAGGCACAGAAGATACATATCTGTTATTACTGATGCTCCAAAACCTGCAATTAGTCTGAGGTCTATTTGTTGTTGTTTGCATGTGTCAACTATTTACCTCAACCAGTTGATTCTAATTTAGCAGAGCTGGCTGAGGTTTGTATATCTTGATGCACACCGATGTGGAACCTAAAACCTGGGTTCCTAGCAGCTGTTACACGTTTTGATCCAGCGCCAGATAGAGCTACCTTTGAGCCAGCATGTGCTTGTAGATCGATTCCATCTGAATTCTCAGGCCATTAGTCCTGGAGTATTACCCCCAAACTCCCCCACATTACACTCACAATAACCCTCACACAGCGTGTTCTGAAATAGCCCCTATCGGTGCACAATATACACAAAACCCAGAGCAGCACCGGAGCCCATTACAGCAAACTAAAGGTGTTCGTCTCCTCTAATGGCTACGACAACAAACACAAAGCTGAGCAAAGGTATTCAAAGTCCCTTTTACAGTAAGCAGAAAGATGCACTGAGTTCGGTTTCGATGACATCTATGAAGTATCAGTAATGGTAAAGTTAGAGCTCTTTAAATGTTTACTGCTGTGGATCTGTGCTGAAACAAACAGAGACAAAGAAATGCTGCTGAATAGAACACAGAAAAAATCATAAGAGGCATGTTTTTAGATAGGATTAGTATTTTTAAAACTTTACACTGAGTTTTTAGCCTCCAATCACCTGACTGATGGACAGGTGGATGTTGAAGGTGGGGTTGAAAATAACTGTTCAAATTGAGAAAGGACAAGACTTCCCAAAGGGTTTTCTGTTTCTATTTAGCACAGTGTTTGGTGTACAATATGTTCTTGCTGAGACTACAGCCTCATGTAGTAGTGAAGTAGTACAAAAACACAAATAAACATGTCAGCAGATTCTCATACAGCAGATTGACAGAGTAATATTTGTCCTGTTTTTGCACTTTTTTCCACTTAGTAGGACACAGAGAACTCTTTATAGTTGTTTTCTAAAGCTAAAAAAAAACAAAAAAAACCCGACATTTTTAACATGAGATTTTCCTGGAAACCTTAACAGAATTTTCAGTGATCATTAAGTTACCAACCACTACTCATATGCCTTAAGAGCACAGCCTGCATGTAATGTCCTCACATATCTTCTAATAGGCAAAACAAGCAACAGAAAAACAATATTCCAAATCTGCAGGGTTTATATGAATTTAGATGATCAAACTTTAAAGTAAAAATCTGAACATATTTCGCACATTTAGACTGTTTTGTTGTCTATAAATAGCTTTATGGAGACAGACATTAGCGCTAAAATCAAAGTGGATCATGTTTGATGGCCACCTCTCTGGTGCCAGTAGATCCCTGTTTGTTATTCCAGCACTACTGTAATGTCATCATGTTTCTATAAAAGGGGATGAGATGAGAGCATGTGAGAGCATGTTTAACTGTGCTGGCATGGCTGGCTGCTGCACCTAGTTTGCTCCAAATAAGAGGTTTAAGAGGAGCGGAGGGGGTGCTGTGGAGAGAGGTGCAGCACGGGGCAACAGAAAGAGGCACAGAGGGAGAGCATGGCTATATTTAGTTTGACCTGAGCGCCCAAGTGTAGAGAGGGCCAAGTGGAGAGACAGGTGCAGGCATGGCTGGTCATTATGGAGGAACACAGGAGCCTCGCAGTCCAAGGCTGATAATGGGACCCCCATCTGACAACTACCTCCAGTCCTACATCACCACCTATATTTAGTTTCGATCTGAGACCAGTCTTTTGCACTCAGGACTGTATGCCTTTCTGTAAGCGTGCAAATGTCTCTCGGTGATAAAATGACGGGTGTGTGGGCGGGACAGTGTCTTCTAGTGGGGTGGGTCTCCTTCTGAAGATGACAGATTGCGGTGTTTGTTTAAGCGACACAGCCAGCCATAGTGATGTTCCTGACCTTCACTATGATGCACAAATATGAGCATCTTGCAGTTTGTCATATCTCTGCATCTTCTGTTGGTCTGTGCAACACGTTACACTTCAGTAATGTTGCTTGACAGCTCATTTCTTTAAAAGTGAACCGGACTGACATTAAGACAGCTTAGCAGATGTGTTTCATTTTGGTGTGAGAAACCGCAACAATCACAAATGCTAGATGTCAGCTTGGACTGTAGAGGACTCTGTGTAATTCTCTCCTGTCTTCCTGTATTTTTTCAGTTGCACAGCTTGTCTCTCAGAGGAAAGCAAATATTTGCTGCCATGTATCTGGAGGAGTCTATCTACTGCCTCTCTGTATGGGAACACCCAGCGGCCTGAGGGAGAGAGACTGACAAACGGGAGCTAGATTTAGAATAGCTCAACCTTGAGCTGCTCTGTGGGACAAAATTGCTGTGTCACCATAAAAAATCTAATAAAAATGACATTGCTTTAACTTCATATAGCGATGTCTAAAAAATGTGCTTTTGCAACACATTTAAATGAGCAAGCTGATTTCATTCTCATGAAGCAGTTAATTTAATCTAGTAAAACAGGTGTGCTATGCTACGCTAACTGCTTCTCAGCTATCTCTCCTCACAGTGTTATTCTAAACAATGAACTATTTTTTTCTTTATGAGAATAAAAAGGAGCTCAGATTTCCATAAGCAGGTTTCTATGAAGTTATCAGCTGTCAGAATCTAACCTGCAGTAGACGGCAGGCAGAGCGACCTCTGTCTGGAGAATCAGAGAGAAATTCACATGGAGTCAAAGTTCACCAGACTGGGAACTGACCCTGAATGGGTTTTAACCAGATACTTTAACAGACAATCATTCTGGTTCGAGTGAGTGGTTCGGTAGACTTTTACAGCTCATCACTTTTGCAGCAGATGTTTATTTACATAAACGTCTATAACAAAAGAAACCAACCTGACCCTAGGTGATAAAGTTATTGCCCCATTTGTTAAATCATGAAATTATTGTAATTAACCAAAACTTATAGGTCCATTTGGCTGATTTGGATAGATTTCCCTTTATCTTCCCTGTATGTGAATTACAACTATAGGAGCTGCAGACATTACAGGCTGGCACGAGAGTAGGGTCTTAAAACACTCGACTCCAAAGCAAAGAGAGCAGATAGTTCCTGATAACTAACATATTGGCTCTGTCGTAGTGGAATAATATTGCTCAAATGACAAATACCCCCTTGAGCGGAGAGAGAGAGAGAGAAACTTAGGCTCTTTTTAATTTCACAGCAATAGAGCCTTTTTTACAGCACAGTCAGGAAACGACATCACACATTCACTGGTTGATTTGTGATTTTTTCCCCTTCCATTTTCTGTGCAGAACAGAAACAGAGTCAGTGGGAATGGAGCGTGTCATCGGAGATACCATTTTATCTGGCCCAGCCTGTTGGCTGCAGATCGTAACAGATGAATAATTTTTTTTTTCTCCTTTTGATGTTTGTGGCTGCGCTATGAAAACATGTCTTCATTCTTGTGAGCGGGGGAATTCAGTTGGAAATAGATGCTGCACAAATGTGTGTGTGTGTGTGTGTTGTGTTTACTGTTGCTAAGAGAAGCTTCATAATTGAGGTGCAGGATTTACCGGCGACCTTTAGTCGACTCGTAAATTATCAGCTGGACCCTTCACCCAGGCCTCGGTCCACCTTAGATCTTGCGGGGAATGTACCATTTAAACCATTAGAGTGTCATTTGAGAGGAAGAGGGCATTGGTGGGAGGGGGTTCGTTGGAAGGTGGTCAGGGATTTTCTTTTTATTCTTTTTAAAATCTGCTTTCTATTTTGGTTGGGTCATTTTAGGTCAATATCACTTTAGAGCTGAAGTGACTCTTTAAATTTTAGTAAAAAGGAGGTGTTACGGCCTTTCAAGGCATCACACAGTGACAGTATGGAAACAAGAGTGTGAGGCGTGGGGGGCTTTGGGGATATAATCTATTGAGGGAGAGGAGGAGATGGAACAGAGCCAAGGAGGAGGAAGCAGGTTCTGTAATTTAATCTCCAGACATGAATCGAAAATGGGAGTACTCATCGGACACGGCTGAGTGATCCTAAGAAATAAATCCATCAGGTCAATTAAAAATGTGCAAAAAGAATGTAGAACACTGAATCTGAGTAAAGTTCAGGTTATCTGACAGAAAACTAGTAAACGGAGCCGTGTTGGTGCTGAAAGCCTTGCACCAATACTCAAAGCATCTCACTATTAAATGTAATAATAATGTTTTCCCTTGTTAAAATCATTCTGAAGTGAGGTTGTGCTTAATAAAACTTGAGTTTTATTAGCAAATGGAAACTGTAAATCCATTAATTTGTTTGTGGGCAGCTGAAGTACATTGGTAGAATTGCCTTAAATGAGATAAACAGATGCATCTGTTGGTTTAACAGACATAAGAGACCCGTTAACGGGGAGGAGAGGTGGAGTTTATTCAGCCTGTCCGTGTGACTACATATATCTGGTCCTGTTTATGGTATGGACTTAAAGACTCTGCATTCCAAATGATTAGAGCTCGTTAAAGATTTCCCCGTTTCCATTACTTCACTGGGAATCTGGGAACTTTCCATTAATGGAATCTCCCACTGTCACCACAAACCCTAATCCTAATTTATGTTCCCCAACTCCAGCCTACTCACTAAAATATCAGTGTTAAGTGATGCATTGGCTCATAAGTGCTGGCAGGAATATAAAAGGGGACAACAGGATGAGATGCAACGACAGCGTTGCCTGGAGACAATACAGGGCCATAAAGAAAGCAGCCACACCTCCATATGCAGCTTATCAAGCAATTAAAAGTCAAAACAGTCATGGACATGTTAAATCATACGCAGGCTTTGGACCAAAAGTTATAAATAAATATGGAGCTATGTTATAAATAAGTGCAATAAGCAGCAGTCGGATGCCGTCACTTCTGGGACACGTTCAGATTCTTCGTGATCAGCTCCCAGATTCTAGAAGATGTCAGGACCCTTTCCACCACACACCGGTGAAAAGAGGACTGAGAACTGAAACTTTTTTTAACCCTTGATTCATGGGCGTAGACTTAGCATGGATGGAGGTGACGTGTCCCCATTAATACCCAGAAATGACTGAATTGTCCCCACTAATAATTTGATTTAAGGGTGCAGAAATAGCGCTGCATCCCCACTAATAGTGGACCAGGTGCTGTGTTGGTGTGCGCTGAGTCAAAAGGAGGTCCATAAGGCGCCATCGAGTCATCAGTCCATCGAGTCCTTGTGTGCAAAGTTTGGGATATGACCTCACTAACCTCAACCTTTAGATAAAGTTCTGACCCTTAAAAGACTGTAAGCTCATTGGCTCCAGCAGTTTGGGCCCCACAAAGCTGCCAGACCCATTAACTATAATGGGCTTTTAGTTTTAAGACCCCATCAAATGTAAAAACTGAGAGATACTGTTCTGTAGCTGCTACACGATGAGCAGTTCCCAGCCAGCAGCACACCACCACCCATTCATCAATCGGAATTAGGCTGTGGTAGGTAGACAGACAGGTCAATCCACATCCAGATGGACCATTATTAAAGACAGCCGCTCCGTCCGTCAGAACCCCATCCGTGTGCTGGAAGTTCACTCACTGGAGTTCAAGAGCCCCGAATCACGGCTGAAGCACGCTGTTCAAAAGTGAGCAGAAATTTTGCCCATCGATAGGGATGAATATATATTCATATAGATATATTGGTCTTATATATTATTCCTTCTCAAATCAATCACTTTTTCCTTCCCCATCATCAGTCTGTATCGTTCTGTTTTCCCTGTGCCCATAAAAGTTGAAGCTCTTTCTGCTAAGAAGATTTAAAGTAGGAGAGGAAGTGTGTGATGAGATGAAGATGGAAAAAATGATGAAATGAAGATAGATGGATGATGGGAGGCAGCCACAGGTGACAGGACTCATCCCCCCCTTCCTCTCATCCAGAAACTTTATCCAACCACTTCTTCTAAATCTTCTTCTAATTCCAGACTTTTTTCTTTCAGTCCTAACAGCCTTCTCTTTTTTCCCCCTCCCTTCTCTTCATAAATAGGCCGTGCGCGGTGTGGAGCAGTGCTTGGATAATTAGCAGCGGTTTATTAATTATGAATGTGAGCTGGTTCTGTGGGAGCCACTGAGTGAGACTCATCAATTAAACAACAGAGATTCCCAGCCTTTTGATTAAAGATAAAGAGGAAATATGATGATCAATAGAGACCTGTTAGAGCAGAGCAGATGAACAAAACACAACGATGGGAAGAAAAGGGAAGAATAGACAGGAAATCAGATGGAGGAGAGGAGGACGGACTGTTCCACCAATGCACAACAACTCCCATCTTTTTTTTTTGGTTCTTAGCTGAAATGTGACATGGTGGATTAGAAATGTGTGTCGCGTTTGCACACACTACACGTGACATTAGCAGCACAGTGGGAAAGCCATTCGATCAATGTGCATCAGCCGTTGCCCCGCCCACTCAGACCAACGTTTGGACTGAAGCCAAAGTTCCAGTTTGTCTGATGCACTCAGAACCAACCCGGACGTCTGTCCTTCCTCCGGATTTCACCAGACCACCAGTCTTTTGTCCTCTTTCTCTTTCCATAAAATCAAACAGTCAGAATCTGAATCTTAACAGGTGTTTTTGAGACATTTAGTTTAATTCTAATGTAAACATTTGTTTAAGAAACTGGACAAATTTCCCCTAAGGTCTTATTAAAACACTTGATGAACTTAAATTTACCAGGTAAAACATTAAAAACGTAGCTTAATATGCGTAGTAAAATGTTTTTGTTCATCATTTGAGTCACATTTTTTATTTTAATGCTAAATAAATAAAGCTGAGTTATTTCTGAAAATTATTTGAAAAGAAAATGAAAAGAAATTAGGATAAAGTTTCAGCTTGAATGTAGATTTTATTAATTTTCTCATAGATTTGTTTCATAGTGAACTGGTTATAGATGGTGTTAAATCCTAAACATTTAAATGACTTTATTTTTGCTCAAAGAGGTGAAATGTATAAAAAAAAAAAGTCAAATACAAACTTCTAAAATGACTTTCACATCACAGTTACCCCATAATAGTGAAGGTTACTTAACATTTGTATGCAAATGTGACCTTGTTTATATTGTAAGTTATGAATTATTTTAGATCCGTTTGTTTTCGTTTGTGTGGTGAATTTATACTCTGTCTAATGAAACTGTATATAATCTAAATTTTGGGGAGATTAGTTATAAAATCTAAAAAAAGAAAATCCAGTTTTCTTATCTAAACATTTTCTTTTTTAACTGATCCAGCCAAGTCAAATTGAAGTTGTTTTAATGCTCTTTTTCAACACCCTCTAAAATGATTTTTACAGTGTGTTTCCATTTCAGATTTTTTTCTGACCTTCTTCTTCTTCTTCGACCTTTTCTTCTTTCTGGAATCAGCTGTTAAACACATCTCACCTGCCAGCAGGGTCCTGGCTCTCATTTCTGTCTCCCTGAAGAGATTTAGAGCTCTGACTCTCTTTTAAGAGGTTTCATTTCATTATTAAAACAAAAGTAAAGAGGTAAACGAAACAATTTTGATAGCACAGCAGGAGGAGCTCTGGAGCTTGAGTCCTGTTGCTTCAGACCATTCAGCAGAAGGCACGGTCCTCAGGACGGCCCAAGAGAGAACATGCACACACACACGCGCGCACACACACACACTGCTGTGTTTTCTGTGAGCATATGGGACTCTCAGACGGCCCTCCACATGTTCCATCTTCAGAAGCCTTGAAGTTCAGGCCAAGTGTTCAGGGGTGCCGCTAACTGACGCCATGTCTGATTACACTTTTACAACATGAACAGAAGCTGCTGTCAACAGGCTTCTCTGCAATTATTGGCTTTAAAAGTGATTGAACAACGCTAATCACAAATCCATACGCACTCAGATTTCACACTCAGTTTGTCTCAGGTGAAGCTTGAAAGGAAAAGGAAATACATTCAGTCTCTTCTGGAACAGCAGTTTGAAAGCCTAATGTGAGTTGTTTGGATCATTTTCCCTTTTATGCTTTAAATGCTATAACTGAAGATCACCAGCTGGCATCGAACTTCCCAAAAACAAACCAAAAACATTTCTCTCTCTCCAGTGAAGGCATTCATCCTGTTCTTTGATTCTTCCAGCTGAAGGAGATTTCTGCTCAAATAAAGCAGAACCACACTGGTTCTTTTGCAGGTTGCTGATTTATTTTAACTCTACTGGGTCTCGTCGTGNCTCACGTCGCTCCCCTTCTCGCCTCCAAATGAACATGCAACAGTTTCCTCATCAGCAGGAGAGCTGCCATTAAACCTAATAATATTATATTTAGTTCTGTGCACTCGCTGCCCACACATCAGTGTCACTTCAGATGTAAAGCTTCGATCACTAAGGCTAAAGAAAAGTGGCGCTTAAATGGAAAATCTGCACCCTCCTCACATACTCGATCTGTCTCATTATCTTGATTTTCACCCCTCCTCGTATCTTTCATCGCTATATAAACTGCATCTGGTGCTTTCGTTATAACAAGGTCCCTGCCTACCTACATTAAGACCAGCTAATAGGAAATACATCCCAACATCTGTTCCCTGCACCAACAGAAGCAGCTGTATGGGAACGCGGCTGGAAGCTACGACTCAAACATCACATAAACACATATTAGGATGCATTTTGAGGCTCCAAGTAAAACAAATTAGCTTGAAGATTTAGGAGACGGTTGAAACCCAAAGACATTCAAGCTGCTGGAAAAACAACTTAAATTAGAATGCATCGCTGTGGTTTACCGATTTTATCCCTTATTCTCTCCATTCGCTTTGTTCTTCGTCCTGAACTTGACTGCTTTTAAGAAAATCTCAGAAAAACATACAGGGTTCTTCAACTCGTGCCTTCATTTTCTTTAGAGGTGAATTAGAATTTTTGATAATAGCTGTGAACTATATTTTGTTTATTCTATTCTACCAGCTGTAATATGTTATGACTAGAAGCATTCATCGAGCAGCGTGGCCTGAGGCTGACATCCGCTCAGGCCAGACGAGGCTTTGTAGCTGGAAAAACAACCGACTAAAACCACAAATACACAAGAGTTCAACTTATTCTATATCTCAATGTTTGGTTTGTTTTCTACAGTTTCGTCTAATGATGAGAATTGAGAAATGTCTGTGTTTCCATTTGGGTAGAAACTGTTGTGATGAAGCATTCAAAATGTAAACATACTGGAAGCAGGTCAGTTGGTAGAAAGGTCAAGCTGTTAGTGTAATTTCACTTTGCACAGCAGTGATCAGTGACAGCTATAAAGATGCTCACATCACTCCCACTCTGGATTTAGAACTCATTACAGGAAGTGAAATTCATCCAGGTTGTGGCTGGTCGTTGTCAGGCGTCGGACGGGTTGTCTGGGGAAAAGTAAGACCTCAGTGAGCTCCTTGGGACACGTGATTGGGTGGTAGGTCCGCAATGGTTTGGAGCAGGCAGAAAAACGTTTTTCATAATGGTAGCAGTGTATTGGGGTCCTAGGTGGAGTATAGCGTCTCCATGATGTGTCCAGTGCACAGCTTTGTTGCTAAGAGCAGGACTGACCACACCGGTCTCATGTTTGCTCCTTTATGCACTCATGGCAGCATGCATTGTGTCTGGCTCTCCAACCATGTAACCATCAATCCACATACCTGTGCCACAATCAGCTGCCTTTCATTAGCCTTTCAGATGCAAAGCAAAAAGTAAAGCAAGTAAAAATGTGCTGAAATGTCATGCCTGTGGCATAGCATTGTTGCATGATCTACTAGCTGTGGCGTAGTATTGTCATGAGAATGTGCTGCAGACAGCATGATGGAGCTGCAGAAAATTGCATAAATTATCTTATTTGGGTAGTACTAAAAGTGTAGTACCACATTTACTATATGGTCCAGCTGTGCTCTAATAGGTTATGGAGAGCATAGTGAGGTCTTAGTCCAGTGCGAAAGGTCTGGACTTGTAGAGTCTTGTACTCCCAAAATGTTCTATTTATTGTGTAATTTGTGTAAGTTCTTCACTCAAGGTCCCACATTCCAAATGTCCCATTTTTCCAGGCTCAGTTCATGTGTAGCCATGTTCCCATGTTGTCATTTTTGGGGCTCTAGGAGTTCTTATATAACGATGTTCTGAAGTTACAGTCTTATGTCACCAGGATGTCACATTGCCAGAATAGAGTCCAGTGTTCCTTTGTTTTACTCTGAGATGGGTCGGTAAGGATTATCCCTGCTATTGTGTCTGGGTAAACCTCAACTTAAAACTCATGAACCAATTTCAGAGTTGGCTGAAAATACTAAAGCTTCCACTGCAAAATACTCCTTTTTAATAAACAGATGTTCCCTCTTAATGTACTTTAGAGTCTGTTTTTGCTTACATATATTCACATATTTAATATTCACAGAAACTCTGCAGGAGTGAGCGTCCTGTTGCCATAGAGCCTGTTGGCATTGACAAATACTGTGAGCCGTAGCTGGAGAAACGGGGAATTAGACATAAAGAAGAGAAATTACCCAGGAAAGAATGGAGTTAGTGACCAGCATGAGGTGAATGTTGAGGTTAATGAACAACCATACAGCTGAATGTTTGGTTATTTAAAACTCTATTGTTGCTTCCTTTGTGCATTTGTTCCTTCCTGCCATCCCTCTTTTTATCTCTTTGACAGACTTCCCACTGCATGACTCACTCTGATTAGTACCGAGCCGCCATCTCAGAAGCTCACAGAGGCTGTGACATAGAGTGGGATCGTCCTCTGCTCTGTGGCCAGAGGTCTGCAGGGCGAGAAGAGGCGAAGGAAGAGACCTCATAAAACCGGTGCTTTGATTCAGCAGTTATTATTTTTACAACAGCTGCTCCTGATTCAAATGTGTCTATAAAAATAGTTTTGGAGATGCTATTCAGCTATCAGTAGGGATGATTAGAAATAGAAGCTCAGGTTTTGATGGCTGTCCTTATCTCGTCATGAGTGAAACTGTTTCACCAAGAGAGCACGGCGTTACAACAGGCTGCTTTTCCTCCATCAATCCATTTGTCTCCAGCTGTTCCAATCCAACCCTTTTATTTTCTCTTATATCTCCTTTTGTCATCTCGCTCTGCCTGTAAAATTCATTTATGCTGTGATTACTTCTCTCCTCTTTGTCTTTTCTCACTCACTCAACTTCCACTTTCATTTTTGGCCTTCTTTGAAACAGATATCTTTTCTTTTTCTTTTTTTTGTTGTTGTTGTGAAAATGTAGTTTTTCAACCCTGCAAGTTGTTGCCACTACCATGTTGGCTGCACATGGACAAAGTGTGTCAATGGGACTTGATTAAACTGTGCATCTCTGTGTCTTTATTACAGTTTCTCCATAAATGACCTCAGTTCAGACTGTGCTTTAATACGACATGAACACATGTTGGTCATTTGATTCAAACCCTCCCAGCTCAGATCATGTTTCTTATAGGGCTGGGCGATATGGAAAAAAATACTATCATGGTATCATTTTTCATATTGGTCAATAACGATATTTATCATGATATGAAACAAATCTCTATTTTGGTTGAACTTATGGATCTGACTCGACTCAAACCCGAGTATTGTTTTTCCGTACATGTCTCTATTCCAGCCACTGATTGGTCCAACGCAGAGCAACACTTAATCTTCATATAATCTTTATATCGACATACATTTCCACATGAGTTTATGTAAATGCCATTTTTAACTTGTACATGGACATAAAGTTCAGATTTCCCTTTTATAGCTGCAGAATTATTATAAAGTCCCATCCAGAGGTGTTATAATTCATGTCATTTTCCCTTCACCTTTTCCTCTAATTTGTATGGAAATTTGCTCCAAAAATCAATGAAGCAAGCAAGTACAATGTAGGTACTGTAGATAGTCTCTGCTGCAAACTTTGACATTTAGATTTTGGTACCAGAAAGTCAAAACTTTATGGTGACATTTTGTTTTTAATAGATCTACCCATAAACAAATTATTAGGATACATAAATGTAAACAACCACTGAGTGCAATCTTTTTATTGCAACAAGATTTTTAAAAAAACGTTCAGAAGAAAATTTTATGTCAGAATGTTGTTAGATTCTAATTAAATGTCACTGCTTTATCCTTGATGGAAAACTTAGAGTCAACAAAGACAAATATCTGTTTTAAATTAAACCACAGACTCTAATATTGCAACCAGTGAAATTACAAACATATCTGTAAACTTAAATACAATAAAAAATATCCTTGAATTTTTAATTAATGCAAAGAAAAAAACTTTTGGAATCAAAAGGATGCAGTACGTTGAAAAGATTTATTTGAGATTCATCCATCAAGAAAACAAATATAAAAATGCAGCATAAGACTAGGACTCGTGACTTGGCTTGGATTCGTCCTCCAAAGACTAGACTTGACTTGGACTTGGAAAAAGTGACTTGTGGACATTTCTGGTTCATCCTCTGGGTAAGACTTCAGTCAATCAGTCTAATGTTGGCGTTGTGTCTGATCTAATCATGTTTACTGACTCAATAATTCATTTAACATTTTAACAAATTTATCATCAAAGCACAAAAATAATATTGTCAATATTATCAGAATTGTTGTTTGCTCATGTCTCTCTCCCAGAACTTTTTTTAAAATTTGTTTTGCATCATCATGCCACATCTCCACATAATCACTGACGAGCTTTCAAACCAACATGCAGCATTTTTTTATTCATTATCCGACCAATCAGGGCTGATTAAACACTCATCCACCCCCCAAACAAACAGAAGCATATAAACCGGTTCTACTAGACCACCTAATAAAATATAGACTTCTTATGTGTTGATCCAGATTTGGCACTTGCTTAATATTTAATTGTGTTTTGATCAGAAATCTTATTTTGCACATCATAATAAGTTCAACCCATTACATCCAAATGCAAACTGAATAAATCTCCCGCAACAGGAGAGAAAGTCAGAATTCCAGAGGCACAAAAATATATTTATCAAAGTATTATGCCAGTGGAAGAATTGAATAATAACAGTCTGCAGGCTTTGAGACTGGATTTCTTTGTTGGTAGGAACACCAAGCCTGACACTGGTGAGGCAATATTGAATGGTGCCGTTTCTCACAGTGAGCCGGTGGGAGAGAGAGAGGGGAGATCTAGATCCAAGCAAAGTGGCCTCTGGGCATCAGTGCATCAGTGGAGCCCCAGAGATCTGTCAATAACAGGCAGGTTGTTGTTGTTGGATCAATCCAGGCCCCGACCGCTGCTTCACTCCTAATTGCCATGTGAACTGACGATGCTGCACATGCTCGCTACTTCAATGTGTGCCAGAATCTTTACGGTGTTCACACTCAGTGTTGTCTGCTGTACGGGGACACACTTTCATTCTCAGGCTGCGCTCTGAACTAAAGAAGGTGTTATTTCAACTTTTGGGGGGTTTATTCCTTCACAATCCATCAGGGTTTTACTATAATGTATCATTTTTGTTTAAGTGCACAAAAACTGATGGCAAATATTAAGGAATCAGCAGCACGAAAAAATATTTCACAACAGTTTTATTTTATATTTCAAATGGCTAAAACTCTGAGTCGTACAAATGAACTTCAGACCAGTGAGGCTTTAGAAGTTTTTTCCTCCAGTGGGTAGACATTTGTACACACATATGAATGTTTTTTTTTAAATTCATGAATTCTGTTGCTAATTAAAAGCTTTACAAGAGACCCCGAGTCTGCTGGTAGTAGAAATTATGACCAACGAGCTGCAGCCAGAATCAGTGTTTTATATTAACATTTGCATAGATTTTTGGGGATTCTTCTCCTACTTTGATCACATATTATTATAGGAAAAAGTGAAGTTGGTTCTGAAAGTGAACAACAGAAACTAACAAGTTGCTTTTGACCTTTTTAGTATGCTCATTTCTTTGGATATTCTAGAAAGGTTGTGTTAAAAAGATTCAATGTGAAACCAATCTGTGCAGCTTGCTTTGCTGCTGTTTGCCCTCTACATGCATTTTTAAATGGCAGCCTCTGTCAACAGCTGCAGCAGGGGGTTAGTCTCCTGTCTGTTTAGCTCTGCAGCTTTATACCCCATTGCTCAAAAGCCCAGCATAATACCAATCAATGAACAAGCCACTTAGCCTGTTATTCAGAGAACACAATCATGTCTGTAGGACGCAGTCTGCAGGAGTAGAGGCAGTCTGTGAACCAGAGCCAGGCTTTATTTAACGTGGCGAAGAGGGAGAGGGCTGATGGAGCTGTGTTGGATTCTTGTTTTCTTATGTGGGATTTAAAATGCCCAGTTGAGTTGCTTCATTCCTCTCCGCTGACTTCATGACAGGTAACACAGTGAGAACCGCTCCACCGTAAAGCCTCTAGACCTCACATATCCCTCAGCCTGTTCTGGGTGCTCCCACCCTCACAATCAATACCGCAAATGTCCTGCACACTTCTTTAAATGCTTTTAGTTGGGCTCGTCCCGTGTTAGATAAGTGAGAGCTCACTAGAGGATTTTGCTGCCGGTTTGTTTATTCATCTCTGATTTTATTGAATTAACTTGACAAGCAAAGCGAGGGCCATTGACTTGCAAAGGAAATGGCTTTTATTGACTTTATCCGCTCCATAAGATGCCAGGTAGCGAATGAAATTGCGTAACACCCCTGTGATTGTAGCCCCGCGATGAGCTGGGAGTGCCGTTTTATGCTAATGGGAGTGGATGCTAAAGGGTGACTGAACAGAGAAAAGCCCATTGAGATGTTTTCTGTGAAGTGTGCCATGCCAATGCGTTTATTTTTAAGTGCGACACTATGAATAGAGGCTGAGTAATTTGGGGTGAATTAGAGAAAAGAGGCTGTCAGCCGTGAGACATCTTCATTGACCGTCCGTCTGAGTCATTCAGGTCAAGGAAGCAACATCTCTTTTAATTTGTACCTCCACACCTTTGTTTAATAAAGCTCGGGGGGCCCTTTTGTGTTCTCTTTCTCCTCGGTGGCTTTGCCCTTCTCTGCAAACAGAAAGCACTTAGATGCTTGTTGTTTTTCCTCTCTAATTTACCCTTTCCCCCCCTCACTTCCTTATCATTTGTCTCACCATTGTTCTCGGTGTCTGCTCAAAGGCAACCACTGCAGTTCACTTTCCGAGCTGCGTGACTTATAGCTGAGTGCTTGGGTTGAAATCTCCCTACAGGAACCATCTCTGTAAACTTAAAGGCGGCATGTCTATCCTCACACAACCTCTTGCCATCTTTCGTTCTTCTTCTGCTGCTTCGCCCCACGGCTCTCGAAACCCACTCTTTGAAACTTGTCTCATGAAAGCATCCTGCAGCCACCGACCCTGATCCAGCCGCCGTAACCAAATCCAGTTTAGAACAGCCACAGAAAGATCTCCGAACTCTCTGAGGAGAGGAGATGGAGAGGAATGGTGGGTGAGCAGAAGATAAGGGATGGAGGAGGGCTGGAAAATGCAGCTAATTCACCAGAGTGAAAGTGTGTCACATCAAGACTCAGAAAAAAAGAAAGAAACAGATTCATACAACCTTGGATATATAGATTCTTTATATTTTGCTTCTAAAAAGACACGTATAATTACTTAAAACTGCCTGAACAGTTCTTCAAAATTTCTAAAGATCTCTAAAGTTTTTTGAGAGCTTTGGCAGCTTTTTTACTCGTTTTCTGACCGATACCTAATCATCTGATCATCATAGAAATCAAAAAGATTGATCTCTGACTTATGAACTATGAACATAAAAAAGGCTCCTAAACTCAATGAATAAACCAATTACAAAAAACGCATTTTAAATTGGCACTTTGTTACCAGCTGCCTGTCACTAAGACACATTGGTTTCTGTTTCTTTAGTTGAATCTATGAAAAAACATAAAAAAATAACAGTTTGACTCCTAAAATAGTATCTAAGCACCAATAGGATGAATCTCAAAAAGCTTTTTAGACAACTTGACATCTGTCGTTTTCAGGTTTCTGCAGGATTCTTTTTCCATCCCTTAAAGTCGTGACTTTCAGATGCTGTTCTGTTCATCAGCTGTAGATTCAGACTTTGACAAACCTTTAGAAAATCTAAAGAACTGTTCTGACTCCCTGAATGTTTTAACTAAATTTGTCATTCCTACTTGATTATGTGATGCTTTGCAAGGAACACACAAGGTTCTGAAAGTGTAATTTTTTTCTAATGTAACCAAAAGTGTCAATACCTAAATCCTTTCCAAGCATTAAGTCAGAACAGAAGAGAAATTGTCTTCCATTAGACTCACAAAAGACAAACACAAACACAACAATGTTCTCTCAGATCCACTGGAGGATCAGTATACTGGTTACTCCTACAGTGTCTCTCCAGCGTCATAAGGCAGGCTTGTCTACCGGTTAATAAGATGCTTGCTCGTGCATGTTGAAAAGGTTGGTAAAATATCCATCTGGTGGGAAAACAGTTCCCTATCTCATTGAGTGCTCCTAAATAAACCGTCCAGTCTTTAGTGTCTCATAAACTTCATCGGCCTAACTGGGGGGGGGGGGGGGGGGGGCTGGAATGCATTAAAATGCAGGAGCAACAAGGAAAGGCATGATTTGTTGTGATGGGATGAGAGCTGG
Source organism: Callopanchax toddi (assembly GCA_006937965.1). NCBI lineage: Eukaryota > Metazoa > Chordata > Actinopteri > Cyprinodontiformes > Nothobranchiidae > Callopanchax > Callopanchax toddi. The sequence continues at coordinate 2,479,015 of SSNR01000011.1, forward strand.
AGCTGGAAGGGGAGGAGGGAGGAGGGTGAGGGGAGGAATGTGAGATAAATACAATGAGGTAGAGTTCTGACTCGAGCAAAGACGGATTGGCAGGAATGGGAGCAGATAGAAGCTGAGAGATGGAGACGTGGGGAAGAAAGATGGAGACATATACGGCTGAGCTGGCAGCCTCCGTCGCTGATTAACATGCATCTCAGACACGGTGAGGAGGATCGAACCTACACAGCCTGGTCTGGGAGTTTTCACCTGCAAGAGTGTGTGTGTGTGTAGGTGTGTGTGTGTGTTTAGATCCGTTAGTTTGTTTGTTCACAGATGCCTTCGGTGCACGGTGCCAACTGAGATGTCTGCTTGACAGGGCAGTGTGTGTGTGTATGTGTGTGAAAGGACAGGAGTTGACAGTCACAGCAGCAAGAGGGGAAAGGGTAGAAATGAGGCACTGTGGGTAATGTAGTGTATGAGCTTGATACAGGTGGGAAATATCTGTTTGAACTGGATGAGCAGGTGTTTTATTTGTAGAAAACGATGAAAGGCTATTCTGAGATTGAGCTGACATGAGCGTACAGCAATCATGACCGTGTTTGTGAGTGTCAGTGTGAAATCAGAGGTTGGGGACTTTCTGTCTTTACCTGCTCTGTCAGCCGTCTGCTGGAATAAAACACTTCACCATGCCTCCCTGGCTTTGTCAGGATGGAGAAATCGGGCAGTGGAGCTCAAAACGAGATGATTTCCTGCTAAGTTTGCTGCTATAAATAATAAAATTTTAAATACCACCCAATCTGGACACAGCTGAGTGATTATTACTAGTCATTCTTGCAGCTTCAGGTTTATATAGCAATCCTGCTTGGTAAATTTTTCATCATTAACGTTGAGATGAATATTTTAAAAAGCAGGCAGTAGCTTCATCTGTGCAGGGCAGGAAGGTTGAGAGCGGCCTGAGATAAACAACATTAGCATAAAGAGTTAGCGTCAAGGCGAAAATGTACCCCAGACCCCCATTTTTCATTTTTATTCCTAAACAAACTTAAACTCTTGTTTATTTATGTCGTTTCTTTTCCATGAATTGCATCTTCTATTATCAGTCAAATGGTGTTTGGGATTAATCTGACTCCTCTGTGTATTTAATGCTCAAACCTGTAAGTTTTAAGAAATAAAAACTACAGTGGGATGATTTACAGTGTTCTTCCAGCACATTTCAACAATATTTCACTAAAGTTGTGTCTCCTGGATGTAAAATGCCTGAGTAGAAATAGAGCCAAAACTCATTAGTATAAATTAGATCAGGTCGGGTTGTTGCTGCAGCTTTTTGCAGCTTGTTAGACAGTAGGATGGATGTGATGGAGGAATGTTCTGCATAAAGATCATGAGTTTCCTGAATGTTTCCACGTTTACCTGTATAACTGCATGAAGAAGGGTTTGTCCAGAAGCTGGTTTAAGGGTTGGGACTTGATTTCTGTAATAGTTTGATTGTCTGCATGTCATTTTCTCAGACGTTCAGCAAACACTCTTTGTGTTGCATCAATCTGATTGTCTCATGTTGACTTTTAAGTGCCTGACATGTTTTTTACAGCTCTTTTGTACTGAAGTAATAAATCTGACCTAGTAAAGCTGCATCCTGTAGAGCAAATCTTCATTCTGTTTATAAAAATGATAACGTCCTATTAGGAATCTCAGAATTCCCTTTTTAGAAAAGTCACCTGTATAATGATTGTGCGCACAGTAAATCTTTTATTTCTCAACTTGCAATTATCACATGGGAGGCAACCCAACAGAATGATTTAATACATAGGTTAGTTTGAATGTGTTGGGTTTAAGGATTTCAGTTTTTTGATTTGAGGTGATTTTTTCCATAAATCTGCTATTGAAGCAGATTTTTTCCTGACAAATCTGCTGCCAAAACCAACCTATTTCTGCCACCCAGTCCCTAAGCCCCCCTGCCTGACAGTAACTTGTTGCCATTACAATAAATCCGCCTTTCCTCGTGATTTATAAGCAAAAAGGTCAAACAGTCTCTAGATGGGAACATATTGACCTATTAAGTTACCTCGGAGTATTTATTTAGGATAATGCACGTCCTCAGGGAAAATCTAGCAGAATAATCACATCAAGAGGGTTTCTGTTGTGCAGCAGAAGCTCTTATTGCCATTAGGAAAGGTTTCTGTATTATTTATAACCATGGGGAGGATTATCGCCTCGTGTGTTTTCCTTTACTGACTTCATGGAGCCTCGAGCCAGTGATGGATGGAGTCGCTCTCAGCCTCCCGTCAGTCTCTGAGTGTGTTTTCTTTTGGATTTTACTGCAGTGTAGCCGGGTTCCTCCTACATGGACGGCTTGTGTATGATTTATGGACTCGTCCGTTGATCTCTGCCCCTATAATGATGGCTGTAAACTGGTGGGAGGTCAAAGGTCAGGCCTATCTCTGCTCTTGTGATGTGACGTCATGTTTCTTCTCATTTCATGTACTGATGAACAAAGGCATTCTCTAATATATGAATTCCCTATAGTTCCTCTTTCTCACCGCTCAGATTGCTTGTTTTGGTTTAATAAAGCTGGATCTCTTAATTCATATGCCAGTTTTGGCCCCTAAATGAGCCAAAACTTGTGAATTTATTAATTTCTTTCTTAATTTCTCCCACGAATGCCGATTTAAACATTCTGCAGCTTAAATACTGCTTAAAAGTGTATTTATTCTGACTGATTTGGGCCTTGTCATTACAGCTTCTTTTTGTAAAGTGGATTTAAATGTAGTTTTGCCGTGGATGTGTGGAAACAGCTTAACAAAAACGCCGCTACTTAGGAGGAAAGCTGTGTCGACGCCTAAAAGATGAAAGCCGCAAGGAGAACTAACAAGGAAGGAAGTAAAACATGACGGAACAATTTGAAGATGAAAAGATTTATTGCTTTGAGAGAGACTTCCTGAAACACAGGCCCATAATTAACCTGCAGAAGTTGCTGCTATATCTTTGTTCTGCTCTTTTCCTGCTGTAACTACAGTCATTCTTTCTCCTGATGTCCCTGAAGCTGTAATTTTAAGAACTGTGAGGGTTAATGACAGAGACACAACCCAAGGTAGAGCTCAGTAAAGTTCAAATGTTTCCATCCAGTGATAAAACACTACAAGTATTAAATTACAGCTCTGTCATTCAGCACTTTTTTTTTATCTGGCTGCTTTTAATGGGAACACCAACACATCAGAGTTTATCTTAATCCAGCACCAACTTTTAAATCTGCTGGAGTTATATATCCTTTAGGAAACGAGTGTGTGAAAATACACTGTAGTAATCAGTGTGGTTGGTGTAAAACTCTAAATTTAACCTTTTACTATTAAACAAACAAAAACTAGTTAGCATCCTGTACAGTTTGGCTTTCATCCTCATTACTCCACATCAACTGGTGTTTGCTTCTTTTCACCTGATCAGGGTAACTTTGTATTTTTAGACCTAAAAAAAAGGATCTGACACATTCAATCACAATATTCTTGTTCAAAAACTATTAAATTTAAAATGTTCTGAGATGCTCTCGCCCCTTGAACGCTGGAGATAGGCACCATCTCCCCCGCGACCCTCTGTGGAGGACTAAGCGGTTTCAGCAGATGGATGGATGTTCTGAGATGTGTTTACAGTGGTTTAGACTATATTAAAAAACTGGGAGTAGTGTGATGTCATTGGTAGTGAGAAATCCTACCTAATCTGAATACAGGTGTACCACAAGGCTCAGTTCTTGGTCCTTTTCTTTTTTCTGTATATAAAAATGACCTGATTTATGTCCTGGGGCAGGTTTTCAGTTGTACACTGATGATGCATGTGGCTGAGAGGGCATCCCATCAGTCTCAGCTGTTAGTTCAGCCTGGTTTAAAACATCACATCTCTGACTGTGGGACAATCTGTGTCAGTTAACTTTGCTTCAAGGTCCTGGTCTGGGTTAGACCATGATAAATGGTCCTACGTTTCATAAAAAAGTCTGGGAAGTAAAATCTCTTGGTTTTGTTTTAGACTCTTGTTTAAAATCTAAAAACTGGTGAGCAGAGTTGTACATTCAAACTAATTAGAGACTGTTTACCATCTCATGCAGTAAACACTTTAATGCACTCTGTGATTTTCTCCCATCTGTGTGACCTCTTGGTCTCAAGCAGCATCCAGAACCATCTGAGGATGATTTTAAGTAGAGTAAAATGTTGGATAGAAAGCCCATCAGATCACATCATTTCCATCTTCTTAAGAAACTGAACTTGAACTTTGACAATTTTGCCAAGTCCTCTAGTCTCACCCTCATGTTGAAATGATTAAATGGTGCTTAGTGATGGTTTCTCTCATTCTGGTTCCTCTCAGATCTACCAAACCAAAACGATATAAAACAATCAGATCATTAATCAGGACTATACTCCAAAAAGGACGATTAAATAAAAATGTTTCACTGAACCAATCGCTTCTGTTTCCATGTTTTACTCAAAAAATGTAAATCTTTATTTGACCTCCTTTTTTTCCTCTCTTCTCTAAATGTGTGTGATGTGAGGGAAGCGCCAGGATTTCACACCGATGCCAAATTCTAGTAAACAGGCTTCAGGTTGCATCCATCCATCCATCCATCCATCCATCCATCCATCCATCCATCCATCCATCCATCCATCCATCCATCCATCCATCCATCCATCCATCCATCCATCCATCCATCCATCCGATTTCCTGAAACGCAAAAATAATTGTTTATATTTACCTATATGGTACTTAAGAAAAATAATAATAATAAAAGAAACAACTGTCAACAAATGATACAACACTGATTTCAGCTCCACACAAAGGCATATAAACATGCATGCACGTGCGCGCGCACACACACACACACACACACACACACACACACACACACACACACACACACACACACACGTAACAAGGCAGCCACTCTTGGTTTTATTTATTTTACTTTGGACAACTAAAGGCTGAAGTCAGACATGAAACGTCCTAACAGAGCCAGTGTTCTCATATATGGATGTTTATCTGGCGCTATAATATTTTATTCCATTCAGTTGAGACCTGTTGTTTTTATTCAGGAAGACTTGGTTTTAAATTAAAATGTTTTTTTCCCCCATTGTTTTAATTTAAGAAAATAAATTAACTTTCTTTTTAACCACTATTCAAAAACGTAATATTTGTTTTTCATTTTCACAAAGTCCTACTTATTATAACTAACTATATAAAATGACAAATAGCACACCAAACAAAAGCTCAGGTCCCAGGAGGCTAAAGAACCATTTTATTCAAATAATGAGAAAATAAACTTTAGGTAATTAAGTTGTCAACATTGTTCTAATCCATTTGTTTGCATTATGTCACCATTACAGTCGATGTTTAGGGTTTTTACTTGTTTCTATCTCAGCAAATGCAAGCTAGCAGGAGACAGTTCACAGCAGTCAGAAAGTTTCATTTATAGAAAAATGAATGTTTGAATATAACTAACATTAAAAAAGGAAGAATAGTGACAGTTTTCTTCATTACTTTTAAAATATTCTTAAACCTTTGCTCATACATCTCCAGTATTCACATTTTAACAATGAGACCATTTTAGATGAACTATAAACATAAATATTAAATATATCACATTTAATCTCCATCCAGTTAGGATCTCTCTACAAACTGCAACTAAAAATACTTATAAACCAAACTTGTTTCTGCCAGATCTATCCACAATAACAAAGGCTGTATTTAATTTACTTCTGGAAACAAATAATTCATTTTTGTCTAAAGAATTCAAATTAATCCAAATCAAATATAAGCAGGTGGATGTTTACTTGCATGTAAAGCATTAAAAATGGTATTACTCAACAATTTCTGGTACGTTTTGAAGATTTAGAACATTTGTATCTATTATGACTCAACTCTAGATAGAACCGGGTTCTTTTCTTGAATTGCAGGATTATCTGTCTCATTCAGATCCTTTTATAAATACATAACCACTGAATGAAACTGACAAATATCACCTCTTTATATAAGTAGCAAACAGGGTGTGTGGAGCTCAAAGGTTCCTTCCACTAGTCTGCTCTTGGCTCACGGTGCAGATAAATCTGGCAGCACTAGAGCACTTTTGGCTCCAAACCTTTGCTCCTCTGAGTCTTTGTCTTTCAGCGTCTCTCATTCCACACATTCTTTGGCTTCACTCTGTATTTCCGGTGTGACTTTCTCTCTCTTTCTCTCTGTTTGAATGTCTCACTTCTTTCTCCTTGTGGTCTATTATTATTTTAGTCTTTTTTTCTTTGTCCTGAGTTGTCCTCTCCCTGTTCTCTCACCTCGGTGAGCTGTGTTCATTCTATCTGTCTTAATCCCAGCTTCTCTGTATTCCCTTTCCTGCTCACGTCCCTGCAGCTCACAGCTTCTGATGTTGTTGCTGACAGAAGGAGATCCGAGCAGCATGGAGCGATCACCTGTCATTGAATATACACCCTCCATAAAGCAGCCTCTCCCCTCTCACTAAGGCAGCGATTATCTCAGTCTGTTGGAGGTCTATGAGGTGTCTTAAAGTCCGCATAAAGAAAATAGAACAGGAATAAAACCCACTCCTTGCTTAAGATCTTTTCTCATGTTGTCTCTTGTTCAGAGCCCTGAAGGTCACCTCAGCGCCGCTCACTTTTCTACCTGCAGGAAAGCTTCTTTTGAATATATATTTTTCTTTTTTTAAAGTTAAGAGTTTCAATGATGTAAGTGCCTTTTCTTCACAACACCGCTCATGCAGCACATTTTTGCAACCAAAAAAAATCCTTTAAACTGGATTAAATGAAAACACGAATGACTTTGACCTTCATCAGGAACACTTGGATGAGAAATAAAGAATAAAGTTAAAGAGAATAAAGTTTAAGTAAATATTGAGACTAAAGTTGGCTCAAATAAAGTCAAAATGGCCTACTGCAAGACAAAATGTCAATCAAAAAGTATGAATTTCAAGAATAAAACTGGAAAAAATGGTTCTTTTCAGAATAAATAGGAAATCAATAACCAAATTGGTGTAAATACATACACTACTATATAATAATAAAGAGTTTAAGAAGTTTTATTATTATTTTAAGGTACATGTGTACGCTTGAGACTCTTATTGTGAAGGACTGAAGGAAGTTTGTTGGTTAGCCTGCTCAGATTGATGCTGCTTTGGGATTAAATACCATACCTCACCTCAAACTCATTTAAAAATATATTCTAATAAAAGTTTACCTCTAATAATTTGTTACAATTACTAAAAAATCAGACCTTAGTTCTGAAACTGGAAACCAAAGAAAAATCTTCCTTCTTTCTTAATTCTTTCTTCTCTGTTGCACTAATAAACTGTGTTACTTTACCACTAGAGTAAAAAAAGGATTAAATATTTCAAAGCTCAGATTATTTTCAGACTTGTCTCTTTCTTTAGCTCAAATCTGATCACAGGAATTGAAGAATAAGTGAAGTTGTGAAAACCTAAAACCTGCATTAATTATTGCAGTCAGTCTGGAGTTGCACAAAGCTATAAAACCAACTCTTCCATGTTTAATTTCCATCTTATTAAAGTAGTTTTACTAATTTGTGGTGACACACTGCCTGTCTTCCTGCAGCTCCAGAACAGGACTCGTTTAGAGTTTTGTTCCTGCCCTTTAATAAATGTCAGCGCAGTCTTCGTGCCCTGCGTTCACATTCAACGTTAAATCTCCGACTCTTCAGCTGCTAAATGTTTTACCCGTTTGTAACTATTGGCTGGCATTTGGTGCTGAACGTGTAGCTTGTGCATGTAACCTCTTCCTTTGAGAATTTGGAATAGAATACCGTCTAAAGTAATGAACCAAATTCATACTAGTGGCAGCTGGAGGAGTTAAATTTTTGAATTTTACATGTATTAAAACATATGAATTCAGCTCAAATGGATGCAAATCCCTGAAAACATGTAGCAAACATTCTCTATTGGGTGAAAAGGGAAATTCTGTTTGGTTTGTAACGAGAAATAAAGAAGGATTTGATTGGAAAACGATGCTTACATTCAATCTTGTGCACAGGCTTTTTGAAGCTGGATGATAAGTGTGAAAAGGGATTATATTATGCACTATTGCTTGAGTGGAGTCTTCTGATACCTTTGCATAATACTTGCAACCACCCTGTTAAATATTTCAATCATAAATACCCCAACCAGTGGCGCTGCTGTGCATGTCCCCATTAATGCAGCTGTATTTCATTACCCGTTTCCTTATATCTGGGACATGCATAATCTCAGTTTCCTTTAAATCCATTTTTGTTCTTTTTTCCCCTTTTTTTTGCCTTTGGTGCAAAAAACCTCACAGCTGCATTAGAAAAAAAAAATCCAACATCAAGAGTGAAGACAGAACCAGAGATAAACTGCTGCATAACGAGGAGGGTGAAAAATGTGGAAAAAATAAAGAATAACAGAAGAGAGGAGAGAGCCGGAGCCACCATGGCAACAGTAATAAGTAACGAAAACACTTCAGAGCGTATTATCGTCTTCATTTGATGATGAGGGTTTCTATTTTCATGCAAATCACCAGGACCTCTGCAGCACAGGGTCACCATCTGTAAGCAGAATCTAATTTAACATCACAGACATTCCTCACATCTTTATTTTTCCTGTTATGTCGTTTGCACTTGACTCTGTCCTCGTTAAGAGATTCACTAATAGCATCAAACTGACCACAGTGAGGTTGCAGCCTCAGCTTCACCCTAAACTTGTTCCAATTTAAACCACCAAAAATCCACCAAACTCCCTAAATAATTAGACTTTTTTTAGTCACACAAATTAGCCAATAAAAAATCTTCTGGAAGGAATTAGAATTCAGTCTCAAGTTTTTGCACTTTTTCCCTTTTTGCCACTTTAACTTGGCAACCAAAAAGTTCCTGACATCATAGCGCAGTTCCTGAATATTTATGTTGAAGCAATAATATTCTTTCTCTATAGTGAGAGAACTGACAGTTTGTCTCTTTCTTTCTTAAATCCACAAAACTCAAGTTGTGCGCCGACTTCAGTGAGATTTAAAGTTTGAGCAGTGAAGTTTCACAGCACCCGGAGCTGAATCACACATGTGAGCTGCACTTGGCGCTACTCCTCTTTAAATCCTGCAGCGATGCCTTTGAATTGTCTTGGTTGATGCGATTTGTCATAATAACACACATGCATTAGCTCAGAACCATTTTCAAATATATATATTTATACACAACACTCTTATTTTATTACTTGTGTGTCTGCTTACTCTGCTGTCGAGTGAAATTGTAGAGCCCGGGGTGTCTAATTATACTAATCGAATGCATACCGCCTGACATTTACTTATACATTTTTAATGGGGGAAACAAAGGAATCTCTGATTGGATATGCTGGCTTCCTGACTTCTCATCTTCTCTCTCTCTGTGTCTTTATTCATTATCTTTTATCTCTCTCTCCATCTATCTCTTTCCACCCAACGACCTTCTTCCTTTCTTCCTCGGCGTGACTCCTTACCCTTCACCTCCTGTAATTTGGCTTGTGGGTGTTGAGTGATTAGCAACGCCTTCCACTTTTATTCTGGTGTCAGAGCGGGGAATTTGAGAAATGTCCCATGAAGATTATGTGTCTTGATAAGCTTATGGATGAGAGTCCATTAAAAAGATGAGCTGCACAAAGACTGTTTGTGTCCTTTGGGGAGAGGAGGGGAGCATGAGGGAGAGAGAGAAGTGACCTCAGAGAGGAAACTCATTTCACTGGTGGAAGACTCATTTACTACTAGTACTTACACTAAAAGAGGAAACACTCAGTGAAAACGCTGCACTTAAAAGGAAAGTTTCGCTGTAACAATGTAAAAGAAGCAAAACTATCAACTATACAAAACTTTTCAGGCAGGAATTTAGTTCTTCTTGAACTAAAAGTCTTATTTTTTTTATTTCATTAACAATAATTATGCATTCTTACTTAATAATGCGTTTACTTGCACAGCTAATATTTAGTTAACGGGCTGTTTCATATACTTTTATACATAGTATTCTATAATTATGTATTTGTATTCAATAAGATATAATTTATCTGCTCTGGTCAAACTTTTTAGTAGTAACAAAAACCTTATAAAGTTATTAAATAATACTAATCAGGAGACAATATGGATAGTTGAGTAAAATTAAAAAATATTGTAAACTTTAATCTTTAAATTTTTTAGTCTAAGTTAATGAAAAATGCGTAGAAAAATGTAAATACTAAAAGTTTAAATACATTTAAATAATTCATGCACATTTTTACTGGACATTATAGTTTTTTGTGTAATATTTTAAAAATACATGAATAATAAATTACAAGTACAATACTTTATTAGACCCACTTCATTCTGGCTCATTTCATTGTGCAGAGGCATGAATAATATGATGTAGAATTAATGGATTGTTACATAATAGATGCAAAAATCTTTCTTGAAAACGTATTAATATCAATGATATGAAATTAAATGAACAGATTAGACTTTATATGTTTGACATGCTCATAGCTTTTAGATTCTTTCTGACCCGTGATGTGTTTAATTTTTTAAAATCTGCCATTTTCACATTTAAAGATGACTCTAATATAGAGTTTCAGTTGTGGCTTTCTCTGATTGTTGTCGCCTTTTTAAAATCAGATCATATTTTATAGCTGAAGGGTGTGAATTCAATGGGTTTTTTTTTTTTTTGCATATATTTACACATAGCACGTATGAGACCACAGTAAAATGTTAAGGTGCTTTGCATTAAGAAATCCAACCTTGTGCATTTAAAGTTTAAATGTTGCAGATGTAAGAAAAGTTTTGTGTTTGCATTAATGGTGATGGAGGATTTTCAAGACAACACAATGGGATACATTCAAAGAAGGAAGGGGAAAACCTGGTGTATGACTCCAGGTGAGTCAGAGCTTGATAATAGCGCCTTTTAGAAGTTGCAACAAAATCACGGTATCAGAAAGTAGTTTGAGGTCAGCCATCATAGAGTTTGAGGTTTGTGGTGGAAGTCTGCAGCGGTGCTGCAAGGCTGAGTGCTGGAGTCAATTTCTAGATGGATCGTAGACGTTAACTTCATTTGGGTGTCATTTGTATTTCCACATGAATTACATCCCAGACATGTGCCTCAGTGCAGCTCGATGAAAAATACCATCGGTTTAGCTCCGCTAGCAGAGAGGTGATTTGTGTCGCTGGAAGGCATTTAATTTAAGTAAACCACCACTTCTCTCCGTCTCTCAGCTGCCTTCATATTCCGGATAATGCTCGAGCACTTCACTCACTCTGCTCCTTTGGAGATTTGGTTTCATTCATGTAAATGGCATATCTTTACCCCACGTTTTTCACCCGAGACGTCAGCCACTCCTCTTGCGCTTGTGCCTCTTTCTTGAAGGTTGTAGATGTATCATAGAGATGTGATGTTTGATGGTACAGTAATCTGGCTCAGAGCTGACTGGACACTTGAGTGTAGTGGATGCCTTAATCTCTTACTTGGAGCAGGTTTTTTAGAGATAGAGGAGCTGTGTGAGAACAAAGAACTTAAAGTCTAGAAAAAGATTTTTATATATTGTTTTTGCACTAATTCAATTCTTTTCTTTTTATCTTCTCCAACAGACTCTGCAGTTGTGTTGCTATGGCAGCGGTCGTCTCTCCCTGCTTCCTCCTGCTGTGTTGGGTCCTCCGAACGACCAGCTTGGCATTCCCAGAGGAACAGGGGCCCCTTAACTTCATCCCCACCGAAGGTAATGACCCCCTGGCTTTTTCGCCCCGTTTCCTCTCTCTCCCTCGCTCTCTCACGAACCATAAATGTGTGAAGTGCTGGGCTGCTGCCAAGCACCCTTGATGATGAATTGAGGGCTGAGGATATGGAGGAGGGTCACGGTTAAGGGTGTGGAGGTCAAACAGGCTCTCACACGAAGGGTGTTGACTGGTGTCCAGGTCAGGACATTTGAGGCCACCTTCTGGATTGAGACCAGACTTGTAGGAAGGGGCTCTCAAATTCACGACCGCTTCCCCACGAACATGCTTAGACCCTCAGGAGACGCAAATCCTCCAACACTCAGACTCTGCGTCTCCACATCGGCTTGGCAGTCTCCAGCTCTGACCAGACTTTGATTGATTGCAGTTCGATAACAATGACTGATGGTTTCCCAATGAAGTCCAGACCCTTCTCAAGCATCAATACAAAGCAGACACTGTGAGATCCATACTGGATCTGACGCAGGAGACTCCTGATTAACAGCACATATACGTTTTAGCTGAAGACTCACAGACAGATAGAAGGGTGCACAGAAAGTGGAAAAACAACAGAGAAAATCAATTAGTGTTTAGTTAATAACTGGAATGTCATCTCAAATTAGGAGAACATTCTGCAAGCTACAATGAATTGAATCTGCACAAACCTCCTGCTTCTGCTCTGGTCCCCTCATGATGTAATGGAGCTAATAAAACTCTGTGGTTAAAATTACACACGTGTTTCATTAAACTAAGTGAAGTAACACAATATGGAGCATGTTTCAGGCATTCCTTGTTGTGCATTAATCTTTGTAAATTAGCCACTCACTTGGTGCCTCTGACACTCAAGTCGACACATTGGCTAAGAGCTGCTGCTGCATTCACTGACCACAAGAAATGAGGATTTTTTTTTAGCGCTGGCTTGGAACATTTGAACAAAATTGGCACAGGAGGCCTCATTTCTGAGCCTCGTGTGCAATTTGTCAACCCTGACTTCTGTACTTTTATATATTTCCCAAAATAGGCAGCTTTAACTTATTATGACTGCTTTTCTTTCATTACAGGGAAAGCTGGTCAAGATAGCAGTTTACAGATACAGATTAGGAACAGTAGTGTAAATGCAAGAAGGGTTGAAGTTAAAGAAAAATGCACATTTGTGCAAATTAAACTGAAGAATAGGTTAAAGACTCTGATGTATTAAATTGAAACCATACCAGCTATGTCAAACATTTTTATACCCTATTAAACCCAAGAGAAACAGTGTTACCAGTCCAATAAAAATGTGACGAGAGGGAAGCGTCTGCAGGCTGACAGCGTTCTGAAGATATGGAGCGAAAGAGGAAGAAGGCAGATTTACCTAATTCTGAATTCATCTCAGAGATATTCAACATATTTTTGACGTATGATACAACAAAAGGCTTAAAATGTGAGTTTATCTAACAACGCCTTTGCAATAAGCAGCATGTGCATTTTACATCTTTGCTTCCAAAAAGTTCATCCTAAAGATTCACACGGGGTGCAGCTATGAGTCTGTGGGTTTGCATTTGTAACGAAATGCAAAGCTGCAGCGAGTCCAGTCATTTAGGTCAAGAAGAAAAAGCCTATAGATAATGATGCCATTGTCCAATACAGAGAGGAATGAACTTTGCTCAAATTTCTCTCTGGATGAAGTAGATAAGGGCTTATTTCAAATAGAATAAGGAACCTGATTTAAGTCAAAACATTTTTAACAAACTGCCACTGAGAACATCAAAAGCCAGCTTTTCTATCACATTCTGCATCTTTTATAAGAGGTAACATGCAACTTCTAGTTTTATGGATTAAAGATTAGTTGTTTTAAGTTGAAAACTAAAGTTTTTTATGTACATATGTTTCTTTACGTTTTAGATTTCCAGTGAGTGGAAGACTTTTTACAAAGTCTCTGCCTGATTCAGAGATCACCAGCTCCAGTCCCTGAGGGCCACCATCCAGCAGGTTTTAGGTGTTTCCCTGCTTCAACACATCTGATTCAAATGACTGAATTACCTCCTCAACATTCTGAAGAAGTCACCTCTTCATTGGAAGCAGGTGCTGCTGGATACTGGCCCTTAGGACTAGAGTTGGTGATCACAGGTATTACTGTGTCATCGGCATACAGATGTATTCTTGGCTGGATTTAGTGCCTGTCCTAAATCATATCAACTTTAAAGAAAGGATGGGAACTAGAATAGATCCTTGAGGAACACCAGTTGTTGCTGTGAGAGAGGCTGATATAACAGGAGTCCACAATGCATCAAATCAATCCAGGTGATTTGGTTAATTATCATTTGTTTTATACAAAAATTGATGGAATATTATTTCCCCAACATCCTAGAGGCAATTATTGTGAATAGCAGCTTTTAAAATGATGAAAACTTTAGGAAGCTTTGTTTTACATCTGTAAGCTGTTAAATCAGGTTAGGGTTAAAACTCTCTTTGAATGAGAAAGAAGGGTCCGGCCCCCCCGGTTCCCCGGAGTTTGCATCCTCTGTGTTAAAGAGCCTGAGAGCGAGGAAGAAGCTGACAAAATAAAAAAGGTGACAAAAATGATGAAAACAAGATAAGGTTGTGATATCAAAATAATGAGAAGTGAGCTGATAAAAGGATATGAGATGAAACTAGCGTCAAAACATCAAGTGAAGGTCAAAACCAGATAAACACACTGTGCTCCTCTGTTATCCCTCCTATTTGTTTCTCTTATTTCTGCTTTTCTGTTCTCTTTGTTTTCTTCTTTGTATTTTGGCTCAACATGATGGATGAAAATGTTTCACTACTTTCATCTTTGATTTTCTTTCCCTCAGGATTTCTTTCTTTCCCCCCACAGAAAGAATGCAATTCCACTGAAACTCACAGCCTTTAGTCTTAGCTCTTGATGTTCGGTTGTCTTTTGAATCATCTATATCAGTTGTCAGAGCACGAATCATCAAACAAATTAACAAAAAGCAGAATGTAAGAGAATCCCAATCAGCCAGGAAACAGAAACCCGTAAAGAGGAGGGATTTCTGATGTGTAGTTTGGACTTTTTTATTATTTTCAGAATGATTATTTTGCGTTCCTCCTCATGTCTGAGTTCCATTAATGCTGCTTTTTTTTTTAGAGAACGCTGTCTCCACTTCACCTTAAACACCTGCTGCAGCTGCTGAGCTGTCAAAACAAAGAAACACAAAATCCTTGGCTAAGATGAATGTGAGTTTGAGATCAACCATTGTGTGTTTGTGCCTCTGTCATTTCACTGGCAGTGGCGAGGAGATACCCGGTGTTTCTGGGCCGACCGCACCGGACATGGCTGAGACATGAGCCTCTACACATCCAGAGGATCATCCAGGTCAACAGGACTCTCTACATCGGTGCCAGGTACAACACACACGCACACACACACACACACACACACACACTGACACTTGATGCTGTATCCACAATCTGAACACGATTGTTTAATTCAGCATTCACTGTCAAGTTATATTATTACAATTATTTACACATTATTGCATGAACTGAAGGATCTATACCAACTACACTATTAGCAATCCTCACAAATATACACTCACAGGTCACTTTATTAGGTACACCATGCTATGTCCAAGAAACCAGTTAGAGATGCATCAGAAGACGGGTCCACTGTGGTCATAAAGTGATGGACATGGTCAGCAACAATACTCAAGAAGGCTGTGGAGTTTAAGTCGTGCTCAGTTGGTACTAAGAGGTATTTGAGCTGCTGTTGCCTTTCAATCGTCCAAACCGGTCTGCCTATTCTCCTCTGACCTCTGACATCATCAAGGCATTTTCAGCTGCTGCTTACTGGATATTTTCTCTTTTCTGGTCCATTCTTCGTAAACCCTAGAGATGGTTGTTGCTGAAAATCCCAGATCAGCAGTTTCTGAAATACTCAGATCAGCCTGTCTGGCACCAACAACCATCAAAGTCACTAAACTCTGCTTTCATCTCCATTCTGAGGCTCAGTTAGAACTTCAGTGAGTTGTCTTCACCACGTCTAGATGCCTAAATGCATTGAGTTGCTGTCGTGCGATTGGCTGATTAGAAATTTTTGTTAAGAAGCAACTGAACAGATGTATCTATTAAAGTGGCCAGTGATTGTATGTCTTTTACTACATGTGGCTCTCTGTTGCACCTTGATGGATCATTCAGATTACCTCTGAAAAACTGAACCTCAGAGCTCTGAGCTCTGGGACGTCAAACACACAAGATTAGAGGCCCCCAACACACACACACACTCACACCTCATCGCTTGCACCTTGTCACAGAAGCAAATTGACGAGGCGTAACAATCCTGCAGGGTTTTGAAAAGTGGTATTTTACCTGAAATCATGATCTTTTCCAAACCCATGGAGAAGTTGTTTGTTGAAGAACCAGAATTTTAGGTGAAACTTGACACTGAGCAGAAGGAAAAAAACAACTCCAACTAAATGACAAAGCAGCAGCTGCACAAAGGACTCCATAAATGAAACATAAATGTAAAACCTGTTCAGTTTGATTTTAAAGTTGTTACAAATCCGGCTCGAGGGCTTCATGAGGGGGCAGATATCTGGTTCAGGTCCAGTATATTCTAGTTTTATCTCGGTGTGTTGATGCTCTCCATATGTGTGTCAGTCTGGTGAAAGTGCTGATCCTCAACAGAGCACATCTGTGAGACAACGCCAGGACAAGATACTCATCATCCTCTACCCACTGGAGCGTTTACACAAACCAACCCAGAACAAATTATGATGATATAGAAAAATGGATCTAACTTGATTTATTGATCTGATTGTTTGATAGTTAATTTACCTTGAATCATGCTAAAAATGTAACAGATTAGTTAGTTTCCACATGTGAGCCTTTTTTTTTTTTGCCTTCATTTTTCAGTAAAAGGCACCACAGTGGTCCAGGAAATGACCCGGTCCCTGGTCTCCAGCTGGTCCAACCTCACTTCTGAGATTTAGTAGTAAATTTATCACAGTATGTAGCATGGTTCCAGCCTTTCAGTCTGCATGCAGACAGTCTATAAGCACACACATGCTAGCTGATAATAAAACGGCCCCAGACAGCTAAAGCTACTGCAGTCTGCTTAAAAATATAACCAGAGCCATGAAACATGTTGCAAAACCTTTATTATGATTTACAGCTGAAAACATCTTTGCTAAGTAGGTAAAGCAATGTGATATGAATGTCTCAGCCAACCAGATGATAGTGAAGTACTACTGACACAGCAACTTAGAGGGAACAGATGCATGACAAGTCTCATAAATCTGGTTCTTCTTGTGATGAAAAACAATCAGTTTATTAAGATTCATGTGCAAATGTGTGTTTGAGTGAGAGCTCAGCAGGGCAACAGAGTGTTAAAATGTACAATGAATAAGTAAGTAAGTACCTGCACTGGAAGGTATAGCTGCCAAAAGCTCCAACAGAGTGCATGCCCTGATAAGACACCTTACTCATCCCCAAATCCTGTCACCATTAGCATTGCTGCTGCTCACACTGCAAGCAGCGCTAAATCCCTGCTCCAGGCGCCCGCTGAGAGCAGCTACCCCCTCCCTGTCCTCTTCCCATCCTCGCTAAATGAAATTAAACTACGTATTTGGCTGCTGCCAGGTGGAGTAAGCACCTTGCTGTGTTAAGCCCTGATTTATTGCTGTTAAGTTGAGCAGCTGTGGATGTGGACTTCAGCCCTCAGTCAGATAGAAAAAACTAATCCATGCAAATATAAAGTAAATTGAAGAGATTTTGATAGGGGATTATGAAGTGTTTCTGTGTACAAGTTACAAATAATAGGTGGTGGTAGATCGGTTCTTGAATGTTTCAGTTTGGAAAAACGGCGTTTACATCCTACAGGACTGATGAGCTAATGGGCTAGTCAGAGCACGGCCAAGAGCACTTTACTGCCGTCCTAAAACAGCTCAAACCTCCAACATTTCACAGCAGTTCATGCAACATCATTCTAATAACCAGTTGATTTTTTTACATCATTTTTTTATAATTCACCAGCAGTGGGAAAATGTAACACTTTCTGTCTGTCCAGCCGTTTAAGTTTAGTTAGAATTCGTAATATTCTGCAGAAACAGTTTTCATGCTAAATAGACGGCAGTGTAAAGGTTTATAAAGTAATGTTTGCAAGAGCTGCTGTGAAAGTCAGAAAACTGAAGTTATTTTAGCCATCTATTTAGCTCATTGTCGAAACGGCCCTCAGACCAGCTGTTAGCTTATCAGTCCTGTTTCTGAACACAGGTTGTTAAGGAAGCTATCTACACTGGCTAAGATAGTAGTCAGTAATGGGTTTAACACAGAAACAAACATCAAAATAACTCAAATAACACTTTAAGAGTGTTAATTAGTGAATAAATGAGGAAAGTACTAAATAAGAAAAAGATGCATTTACCTATCAAAAAGCTGACTATGTGCATTTTCCATGAACTCGATGGAGAAACTCCCAGTTTGTAGGTTATTAGCCTACATACGTTGACCTCAGAGTTCAACAGGGGTCATGCTCCGGTCAAAAGTCTGATGGCCGACAGCCGAGAAGAAACTTCACTGATAAAAAGACTGGAAAGCTTTGGGGGGGGTCACAGCTGTCAGTCTGAGGCTTTGAATGCAGATGATAGTGTGTGTTTGAGGAGAGATGAGGTCACACAAGTGAGAACACCCACATCATGCTGATGCAACTTCAAATAGATGTGGGTTCCAAATTCTAATAAAAATGTAATAAAAGAGTTTAATTGGACAAAAAGACAAGCAGCACTGACTTCACCTAAATATAAAGAAGTTTTATTTGTGGCTTTCAGCAGCTTAGATCTCAGTTAAATGTGGGAGATTAATGATTAATGTGCTTATTTTAGTTATGATTTGATTATGCTGAAAACACTCAAGTGGACATTTCTTTTTATCACTTTAAAAGTGCCTGAAATATTATTTTGGCCACAATACTTGGTGCAAAAAGTATTTTCCTTCTTCAGATAACCCAAAAATAATTTCTAATTACAGACACCCTGAATTAGTCAAAGTCACTCCTGCTCTGTTTCAGTCAGCAGAAGAGCTGACTGTGTGGTCAGGTCAAATCATCTACTTCAGTCTCATTCATTAGTCCAACTTCTTCCCCTCTGAATTCACTAGAAATACTTCAAGCTCCTCATGCTGAACCACAGAGCTGCAGCTAAGACGGAGAGGAGAACTCTAAAGAAATATGGGGAGGCTTAAGAGGTCTCGACCTCAAGTGTGCTGCTGCCTGTCGAACCAAAAAGGAGAAGGTTCACCAGCTGGTCAAATTATAATTTAAGGAAATGCTGACATTTTATGTGGAGCAAATGTTGACTCTGTAATTCCAGGGTCTAAAGGGCAAGAGGCACGTATAAAGTATATCATATACACTAAAACAAGTTCTGATCATTGTAAAAACAAAATTTAGATGAAACTTTGATGCTTATTTAAAGTAAAGACTGAGAAGAAGGACAAAAAAGGTAATTGGATTTAGAAAAAGTACCGCAATGATCAGTCAAGACTTTATAAATGAATTTGAATCTACTATTAGCTCAAGATCCTGGTAAAAATGAATGTAGCTCTGCACTGAGATAGTTGTAGAAACTCAATAAAACAGTGAATTCATGCTGTTGCCAAGCTGTAGGGGGGAGACATGCAGAATACAAAGCATGAGAAGAGCTCTTTGAGGGAACATCTACCAAGAATTTATCATCTTTTTACCACGTTGCAACCAAGTTTCATGAGATTCAGCTCCGTTTTTTTCTGCATAAATTTGCAGGCGGTGATCACACGCCCCTGCACTGGCTCTCACCTTACAGAGTGAATAGTGAAATCTTTTTATCATTCATGGGTTTGATGTTCAGTTTGCCGTTACGTGTGCACTTCTCATGAATTTTACAAGCCTACAAACAAAAAAGAAACACGGAGACCACTAGTTTTGCATCATTCAAACTACCGGGAAACGACGACACAGTTGCTGCAGCATAAATAATTCTCCCTCCTCTTCATTATCAGAATCAACAGAGCTGCTAGCCACTCTGACTAGAAGGCCTATATTCATAGTATTAATGCTGAGACAATGCTGAGGCAGCTTCAATAAGATTAGGCCTTACTTTTTGCTTCACTTCACTCTTTGAAAATCCTTAAACTTTGACCCATTAATCAGCTGTGCACCAAGCCAGCGTTGGTGTTATTCTTCTGCTCCGCTGAGCCCTTCTCTGCAGGTCTGACAAAGGGTGGTAATCTTTTAACACAACAACAGGAAGTGAAGATAAATTATTCAGAAGAGGAGTAATCAGACGGTACCTGCAGCCTCATTAAGTGCGCACACACCCTCCGAGCTCACTGTTTTCAATAAAATCAGATGCAAACGCGCACACACTCTAGATAAAAACAACCCCAGTTTGCAAGAAAAACAACGTGATCCGGCACTTGTGTAGGGATGCACACAGGATAACCTCTCCATCTGTCGAAGAAAAGGTGAAACCAAGAGCAAACATGCAGCACAGATGGGAGACAGAGCTGGATGAAAGATGGGATCGATACCACAGCACTAACGTGACCATTGGAGATTTACAGATAAGCCCGTTCAGAGCGTGGCCCTGTGCTCGTATGAAGCCCACACTTTAGATCCAACCCAGCAGATAGGAAAGCCTCGATCAATATGCAAACGACAGCTGTTATGTGCCCAGAACAGCTCTCATTTTGTAGGCAGTTTTAACAGGAGAGGCAAAGGTTACCACAGAATTATCAGCCGATTCAGAGTGCAAGGAAGCAGTGTTTGGCATGTTCTGAATTTATGCACGGTGTTAGGTTTTGGACCATGTGTGGGCAGCATGTGAGGGCATGAAAAGCTTCAGTGTGACCACTTGATTAAGTCATTCATTAATTCAATTACTGCCTTCTGAATATGACTGATAAGCTGATTTGGGGACTGGGCAGGAAATTCAAAGCAGCACGTTAAAAATGATTTGAGGCAAAAGGCGAGCGGCGAATATAAGACTTCATTATTTACTCTGATATCATTTCTCAAATTTATTAGGACAGGTGGAAAGCCTTGGAACGCTATTCTCTTATTTATGTGCCTGTCTGATCAGCTTTAAATGAATAACTTTACCTGATTTGTGTGCAAATGCAAATGAAACGATTTTCTGATCTTATAGGTAAATACTATTTTAGATGAACAGCACTAAAATCTTTTTTTTTTTCTGCACCACTTAGATTTGTGAAATTGCATCTAAGCCAACACTCGAGGAATAAATTCTTTGAACAGATGAGACTAAGCCATAGGAGTGAGCCAATGATGCTGCATTTGGTGAAAATGAAAGCAACAACACTCCACATCAGCTGTTAAGCAGAACCTGGCCACCTTGCAGTCGTTGAATAGACCATAAACTCCTCTCTATGTCAGATTCTGCAGACGAATGTGGGGCCATCTGTCCAACAGCTAAAGCCTGGCTAAAGCGGAGTCATGCAACAGGACAATGATACCAAACATGGCAGCAGATCTACAACAGGATGGTTCACAATACAAATAGTTGATAGTCCAGACCTTGAATTGATCACATGTTCTTTTGCCACCTTGATAAAGCATAAAGAAACATGTTGTTGTTTACACATTGAGACAGTTCTTAATACATAGTAAATGGTTTTAAGTGAGGGCGTCATTTTTTATAGTCACCGTATTTAGCATCAAAGCTACACAGACTCATTATACAAAAGGAAAATTCATCCCCAGAGTTCGTATTAAATATGTTGTCTGGATTCCATCCAAATGTGTTGATATGCACCGCCCTGAGCTAGCAATAATATCTCATTTTTACTCCAGGGTAGGGGCTGATATTCATAGTTTGCTTAATGCAGTGCCTTGCTTTACTTTAGGCTCGGTATAATGCTGCGTTGGCGAACCGCAGCTTAGTCACTTTCTCCCTCCGTCTGTCTCCAGGGATGATCTTTTCCGGGTGGAGTTGGACAATGTTGCAGGGGATGAGATGTTTTACAGCAAAGTGAGTTCTTCAACACACCAATCATTTCAAACTTTTTGACATGCAGTTTGTGTCATGAAGAAATAATTTTGTGGAAAATTAATTTGAGCAGAAATCTTAATTCAAGTGTTGTTTGATGTCTAGAAAAGAACATGGGAGTCAAACAAGAATGACATCAGGATCTGCAGGATGAAGGGCAAACATGAGGTAAGAGTCTCTTTCTTTATATTTCTTAAATGTAGTTTGTGTTTCTTGGAATTTGATTAGTGTGACTTATTCAGTTATCGACATCAGCAGTTTCTATAAGGATGCTAGAAACAGCAATAAGTTAAAATAAGTTGATTTTTGGCTCGTGCTAAAACAAGTTTTATCATGTTGAGCAGGTTTGTGGGAATCTGCATGAATAAATGTATGTTTGTATATTTGGCAGATGCATTTATCCATAACAACTTACAAATTTAGGTTAAAACTCTTGAAAATGCAGCACTCTTGAATAAAACTTAGGAAGCCTTCTAAAAGGTTTGAGGTTACATTTGACAGACCAGGAGTTTTTCAGTTCACTTAGGTCATTATTCTTTAAAATCTGGAGTTCCTCCTGGCTCTGTCTCCGGTTTAGCTCTATTTTCATAATAAATGCTTCCTTTGGAGTTTGTTTTAGATGATGTATTATTCAGTCTCACTGTTTTCTGATAATATTCAAATCAGTTACCCCATAAAGCACTATTCTTTGAGCTGTCAAAACAACATCAATCCCATTCAGATGTCAGAATAAGGTTTTTTCAGGAGCTGTTTTTAGGTCAAGGTAAATTAAGTAGTCGTTTTCCAAAGAATCTAAAAGTTATTTATTCATTTCAACTTCAAATCTCATAAAACTTTGTTTGTGGACATGGATTAGTCATGGTTTCGGTTTTATTTAATCTTTTTTGTATGAAACTTTAGTGCAACTTTTGCCGTATAAATAAATGTGTCCTTGAGATTGCGATTGAACAAAACAAAACCCTTTTTCCATGATTGCATTTTCTTTGCACGTATTTATTTTATCATATTACACTTTTATCATTCGGCAGGCTGTTTGTTTCGTTTCATCACAATTTGAACGTTTTGTAAACAGATCAGCTCTTCTGCTGAAATACTTTAAAATCCTAGTTTCAATTAGTTTTAATCAAATTTATTTTTCAGACAAAAACTATAAACAGTCAATTATAATGGAATTAAAACGTC
Source organism: Callopanchax toddi (assembly GCA_006937965.1). Taxonomy (NCBI): domain Eukaryota; kingdom Metazoa; phylum Chordata; class Actinopteri; order Cyprinodontiformes; family Nothobranchiidae; genus Callopanchax; species Callopanchax toddi. The sequence continues at coordinate 2,501,885 of SSNR01000011.1, forward strand.
AGAACGCTGTGTTTACACACAGTTTGACTCCATCTTTCTGTCAGTGCTCTGACTCACACATGCCCCGTTGCTTTTAAAATCTGGAACATTTACTTTTCTGTTTGGCGTCTCACTTTAGAAGTAATTTATGTGTTTGTGAAGGATTGTTTAAAAGTCCTGCTTCTTGAGAGCCTCTCACACCCATGAAAACGAGAAGCTGAGTCGTTCTTACCGGTTTAAAACCATCGTGAGTTCGGACCGCGGTCTGTGCCCTCACATAATGTAGGTGGGCGTCAGGAAGCCAGTGTTGTAAGAACGAGCCGGGGCGATATGTCCCAACAGCCACCAGCAGCCCACGCCTGAATACCTCTTAGATTTCCAGCTCACAGATTCCTGGTTGCCGTCGGCCACACATAAACAGCACATATTAGGTTTTTGTGTGTGAGCTGGTTTATACAGTAGTGATGGATGTGGCTGATGGGGGAAACATGGGCTCTGTCCCCTCCAGGCACAGAGGGGAAAAAATGACTTATTTAAGAGAGTGGGAGAACACCTGACATTAAATCTGTGTGAGATGGTGCCAGACAGAAGCACAATGGAGGGGCTGAGACAAAAGCTAAGGCTCAGAGGAGGTGGGAGTGTGTGTGTGTGTGTGTGTGTGTGTCCCTGCTGGCCGACCCTGAGGAGAGCTGGGGGGTTGACTGAGATATGAAAGGTCTTCTAGCCCCTAATGACTGCACTGCCTGCTAATGCTGTGAGTCACACAGCAATGTGAGGCTGATAGGAGCGCTGCCAGGTCCTTTCACTCAGCTCTCTGAGGGCTCTTTTCAGTGCATGTGTGTGAATACTCACTATTAAAGTCACTTTTATACACATTTAAATGATAAGCTTCTAATATATTTTATTTAACAATACAGAAAGCTACACATAAAATGTAGGAAAATATAAATATGTTAGGAACATTAACCCTTTAAAGGACACTCACTGATATGTTGGATATTTATAGTTTCAACTATTTGTTTTGTTTTTAATTTGTGAAACTTTTCTTTTTTTACTGCCCATTTTAAAGTTTCAAATTTTGGCTACAAATCTGAATTGAAAGTGTGTCTAGTGAACAAATACTTGCCCAATCAAGGGTGAAGCTTTAGAAAACCCTTGTATTAAATCTATATGTTTAATAAATTGTAATTTTTTGTTGTATTTTAAAAGTTTTAGTCCCTATAAAATCCAATAATGTTAATATATACAAATATATTGCATAATCTGGCTCATTAATGACCAAAAATCATTATAATGATCAATTTATGATATTTATTAATTTATTCATTACTGGAAAAAGCTTAAATCCACAATGACTCAAAATGTATGCAATATTTACACATCACAAAGTTCCATTAAATCTTAAATTTTATTAGAAATAGTGTTATTTGTTGCATCATTAGTCCAGATGAGCTGACCAATCAGAGGAGTGCAGTTTCACTCCTGTAGCAGTTTCACAATAAAAGCTCAAAATCTGCTTAATTTTGTCACCCAAATGTTGCAGACATTTGTTTTTTTAAATCATAACATGGCTGGATTTTTCTTTCAACATAATTTTCAAGGAAGTAATGACATAATAATTAACCAATAATGTGACATTCATAAATCTACTGCACAATAACGTGATAAAATGCTAACTACTGAGAGAGCTTGCTACATGCTAACACCTTTAACTCAACCAGGTTTACAGATTGAGCTAAAATGTGGTTTAGTGGAAGATTCCATTAGTTTTGACCATTTGCTTTAATGCCATCATTACTCAGCATAAGATGATCTTGGATTCCTTCAAGGCCTCTATTTAGGATGCCATTTTCTTGTTGAAATTCTTAATATTGTTAAAAATAAGCATCTTTATTAATGCATGAATTTGGACGTTAGATTTTTTATGATTTGCATTCCCTCCCTCTCTTTGTGTCCACCTTAAACAAACATAAACACAACTTCCTAAAAATCCAATCAGACCGAGGCAGTCGCTAGCCGTAAACCTCCCTCGTCTCCTTCTCTCCTCCTCTTCACGCCCTGAAAGCATCCTGTTCCGCTCGGAGGATGCTCGTGTCAGATGTGATACATTTGCCACCTCAAAATTGCTTTTGTAATTAAATGTTTCTGCTTGGTTGATCAGGAAGGACATAGAATTCTCCTCTAATTAATTCAATATCCTTGTTCCTCCGCCTTTTTTCTTCTTCTTGTGTGTTGACCAACAGGACTGCTGCTAGAACTGACCTCACATACTTTTTCTATTCTTCTCATTTATTTCCCTTGCTTGCTGCTTTATGTCTTCTTTCCCCCACTTGCTGGCATTTTGATAATCTTTCATGTCATTCTTTTCTTGCGCTCTGTCTTTTTCGCTTTTATAAAAACAAAGAAAATGTTCAAGAGTTATCAGGCGAGAGTTTCCCGGGCGATGGCTCCGTGCCAACACATCAGGCTGCAGCAGCGGCGACATCAGCATGCGAAGCAAAGTCCAGCACTTTTAAAGAGTGGTCGGGCGTCGTTACAGGCAGCACTTAGTGAGATTGTTTAATCAATATTGAGCTGATCGTGCTCTTGGAGGAGCTCTGGGGTTTCAGTCATCCAACCAAAAAGCCTCCTCTGGGTTAGACCGTGAACACATTCAGTTTCACTGCTGCTTTTTTATGAATCTTAAATCCGTGACTGTGAAACCACATGTTGGCTCACACCGTTTCCATGCAGCTGTAGTTGTTTTTCATTATATAAATGCTTTATTTCAGTGTACATTATATAAAACATCTGGAACCTGATTACTTCAGCTGTCATTTCTTTGGGGTTTTTTGCACTCACCAGGTCAGTTTCTACTTTTTGTGCTGTGAATGCATCTATTTATGACCTAAAATATATAATTTTTTTCTATGAAAAACATTTCCTTAAGAATTCATCAATTATTTTTAGATCAAACAACCACCAGATCATATACTCCACAATTACAAGTAATATTTAGACTTTTCACCCTCCTGTTTACCTTCCTGAATCCAGTTTTAGAAAATCTAGTTAGCTTCCTAATATTTAGCTTCAGATCAAGTATGAAAAAAATCTACTTTTGTAAATCTTCACAAACAAAAAACTCATTAATTCCGACAGTTATTTCTTTCATTAAACAAAGCACTATATGTTCTGTTTTGTCTCATTTAACTTAATTCTATTTGTTAATGTGGACCCACTGATGCATTTCAGACCTGCAGTTTGTCTAGAAATCAAATTAGACACTAATCAGAACACATCGATGTTGTTTTAACATTAAAATATCAAGTGGATCCAGGTCAGTCCCACCACGTCTTTCTCATTTATTTAATCTAACTTTCATTTGAACAATTGCAGTAGAAACGTTAGAAAATGGATTGTTGTTCATTAAAACGCTGTTACCATTAAGGATGCATTCGTCTGAATGTTAGTTTACATCATAAAATATGTCAATACACAAATATAAAGGACTTAAAAAACCCTGTTTTCTCATTTAATAACAGATTGATGGATGATTTTCTTCTTGGTATTTATTCCTTCTATAGAATATCTTGAATTCTGATTGATCCACATGTTTCCTTTGAGTCACAGCTCAGAAACCCAAGAACACCATATCCAGATGCAGACTACTATTTTTACACAATCAAGTTTGAAATAACATTTGTAGTTTTAACTTAATGTTGTAGATGTGAAGTGATTTAGTGTCCATGTGTTTAGTAATAAACGATCATTGACCCAGTTGTATGTGACTGCAGACTCATCCATTCAATGATTCACATTTGAAAGGCTCTAAAACACAAGTTTTAAAATAAATGTGTGATTTTATTCAACAAAGGTAAAAATTGCATTTTTATTGCCTAGATATTTTGAAACAAGGTCAAGTATATTGATCACAAAGTGCCTCAGCGGGCTGTCAGTTGTCAGGTGAACGAGATTAAATCTTGTGGTTGAGGATTTACTCTGTTTGCTTCCATCAGGAAGTTTTGAGTCAGCCGACCCGTTTATGGGTCTTTCCTCAGGTCAGGTCTACCTAGCTTAAAATCTCTCAGCTTCCCTCCCTTAATTTATCCTGACATCTCACCCGTCCCCCTCTCACCCTTCCTCTATGACGGCTGTTTGTTTGCGGCCCGTGGTTTGTTCAGTCAGAATTACCATCAAACGGTGAAGAGGGTCTGCAGAGGGATTAGCTTTAACATGCTGAGTAAGGACCACAGCACTCAAAACGGCACATTGCTGCTAATTTGGTACCGCTGTTAATTTATCCTCCACCCACGTGCATGCTAACATAGACCCGCTCCATGTTCCTGCCACGGAGAGTCGCTCTGTTTTCACTCAGAACAGTGCATCAGGGATTTATTTTTCTGGAAATGACAGACCTGTCCTTAATGAGCAGAGAAGAGGCTTCGCCAGTGCTTTGTGTGTGTGCGTCTGTTGTGTATACAGTATCATTGTGTGTGTGTGTGTGTGTGGGAGAGTTCTGGCTCAATGGCAGCTCTTGGCAAAGCAGTGCTCTCTTCTCCCCGGTTGCTAACATCAGGGGACCAGCCAGGCATGTAATGGAAACTTTAGAGATTCAGAGGAGCAGCTTGCTAAATACGACCCCCTGATGTACTGCCTTAAAAGGCTCCTATTGTGGAGGTTATCACGATAACTTCATTATATTTTATTATATTTTGTGTAGCTGCAAAGAAATGCAGGTTTCGCTCCAAAAATGAGCCAAATTGTTAGTAAATACAGGAATGTTGATTTGTTGCTGCAGGTCAAACATAAATAGGTATATTTTTCCATCATTATGGCAACATAAAAAAAATGAGAAGAGAAAAGTTGTTTATCAGCTAAGAGAAAATGTTAAGACAATACATGAAAAGCAGATGCTGAAGGTGGAGCCTCCTCAGACTTAATGGTGCCTCGCTGCTGCAGGTTGTTTGGAGCAGATGTGTTGTAGCAACAGAGAACTTGTTGTCAGTCTCCTGGCTCTGTGTGTGTGTGTGTGTGTGTGTGTGTGTGTGCATCGCTGCATTTATAAGAATGCTTTTTGAATATGTTTGCTGTGTGTGTGAGAATTACAAAGGCAAGGAATTCACTTGCTCACCCGACAGCTGCAGAGGAGAAGTGGCCTGGATAGTATTTGTGATCTAAAAGCTGCTACCTGCTTAGTGTGTCGTTCTGCTATATTTGCATACCCAGACATGCTCTCCCTCAGTGCTTCTGTAAGTCTCCACAACTGAATCCATACTTGCACTAGGGCGAATGTGCTGCTGTGTAACTCATCTGTGCTGCAGATTATTTTCTAGAACTCAGGCAACTCTGACACTAAATAGAGCAGGAGGGGGAGAGGAGGAAAAGGAGAGGAAAGTGGAAGGTTTGCAGTCGTCTGGGTCTTGGGAGTGTTTGCCAGGCAGCACAGGTGGCGTTTTGTCTGGAATCTGCCCAGGGAGCGAGGGTGCAAGAACCGAGAGGGAGGCAGGCATCACCGCATGTAGAGCATTTGGATTTACACATAATTGTTTAATTCAGTGATTCACCACTTGATCCTTTATAATTGGTTTGTTATTTTTTTAATGTGGAGAGCACAATTAAGCCTTAATCCCGCAGACAGAACCGGGTTTTGAATAAACACAGGCTTCTTCTCGGTGAAAGTGGCGAATTGCTTCCTGGAATAGTTGAATATGGGTAAATTGATGCTGCATGTATGCAGCGCCGGATTCATTCTGATGAAAGCTTTAAAGTGGAAATGGCAATCAGAACGCGATTGTTGATGTCACAAAAGCACCAGACGTTGTTTTCACTCTCCAGTTGGGAAATCGTTCGTTTTATTTGTACAATCACTGCTAAATGAAGACGTTTGTGCAGTGGTTTGGCTCTTTGAAGTGCCCCCCCCCCCCCTCCACTGAGAGGCTGGCAGTTGGATCGGGTTGTTATTAAGAGTGCTTCATCTGACTTTGTGATTACAGCTCTGACCAAGCTGACAACTTGACGACCAACAGCATGCAAATGGTTCTCACGCACGAGCACGCATCTGTGCACAGGCTGCATGCATGTGTGCTTGTGTGAGGCAAAATAAAAACCTGCCACAGTCACGACTCAATTTGTCACTCGCTCCTGCAGCATTAGAAATTACACCTCTCGCTTGACACGCCCGGTGCACCCCGAGCGCAGCGACGCCTGCACGCTGAAAACACTTCCTTCTTTCCTGTGCCTGTTTTTCCGCTGAAAAACGAGAACCCTACAGGGAGAGAAGTGGGAAAGTGAGGGAGCGAGAGAGGAGGAGAGGGGGGTGGGTGCATCTGGAATAACATTCATCCGTCTCTCATATCACTGCTTTGCCTTCTGATCTCTCTCTCACACACACACACACTCATTTGACATATCAGCTATCACCACCACCACCGCCCCTGCTAGTCTTTCTGATGACATCAGTGCAGGTGGTGGTCTTGAAGTGGACCCTGTCTGATGTGTGTGTGTCTGTTTTAAGTGTGTGTGTCAGAGCTGGTGCCATCCTGACTGGGACACGTGGGAGAAAAAGAGCTGCTGGCTGCTATGAGTGATATACTGTACATCAGCACTCACTTTACAGGTGACTGACTTCACTCTGCCAATGCAAACTGCTGTCAGTACACTTTAATTTTCAACTTCAAAGGTCGAGGCTGGAGTTTATGCATGGCGCCCATGAAACAGGACATTTTTGCAGAAGCAAATTTCCTGTTCTGATGCTTCAATCTTTGTTTATTTGAGCAGAAGGCAGAACTCCAACAAAGTGTTTTAGCTGAGAAGACTCAAAGAGAATTTTTAAGTTTCACCATGCATCTTATTTTGTGCTTGCAAACATCATGAATACTTCAAAGAATTAATAGGGACGAATAAATCCGTGACCCAGCTTTATTTAGACCCTGTGCAGGTTTTGGTGTCATTTGATGCCTTGTCTTGAAATTTAGACTTAACTTTGCTGCTCGTTTTAAAATCCTGGTTTGGATTAAAGATTGTCAATCAAAAACAGCTGCCTGTGTGCACCTGTGTGTATGTGTGTGTGTGAAGCAGGTAGGCACTTAAAGTCTCTGCAGGCTACTTTCAGGCTGCATCAATATGACTGACAGCCCTAATGGTGCAATAATTCAACGCATCAGGTCTTGAAAAGCCTAATTTCACACGTTTTGGATAATCAATCCCTTTCTTTAAAAACATTAAATAAATCCCTGTCCATTTCTTTCTGCATATAATCTTCTCTCTTTTTCCTTCCTGCAGGATGAATGTCGTAACTTCATCAAGGTGCTGCTCAGCAGACAGGGAGGCCTGTTTTTGTGTGGGACCAACGCCTTCAACCCGCTGTGTGCCAACTACACCGTAAGCAACTCCCTCTGACAGATCTGTTACCAGACAAAGTCTAAACTCATAGATAAGTTTGATATAATCGATAAAGAAAGTTTAGAGTTGTTTTATCTGCATTTGAAGCTTTGTTTACTTCGTCTTTATGAGTTATTTATCCTTTCTATCTGGCACCTTCTTATTCCGAGATCCATCAGTGATTTCCTGCTGGTTAAGCTTCGTGGTTTACCGAGCTTAAGAGTCAAAGACAGAAAATCAAGAAAAACAAAAAGACGAGAAAGGAGAGTGTTTACCTGGATTGATTTTTGTTTATTGTTTTGCTGATAACAGTCATTCTTAAACACACATGGAAACTAATAGATGCCAGAGTTTGAGCTACAAGGTGTCGAACGTTGACTGGCCTGATTCAATCAATTATCCCCCAGTATTTTCCTGAATCTCGCCCCAACAGGCCCAAAATACATTCGTCAGACAGAATCTGAAGGTTTGTACCCATCAAGCACCTGAATCCCCTTCACGCTTCCTGCTCCACTTTCCAGCCAATCCCTGTCTCTCTCAATTACAGTAACAATTTCAAAACTCGCAGAAGAAGAAAAACTACACATAAATATTAATACTCGCTTCAGCTGATTTCCCATCATTCTGCAGACATTTTTTTTTTTACGAAGATGGAAAAACAAGAAGCAGAGGAGGAGGGTAGAAAGTCCTCTCACGATCAAAGACTTTTTTAAGATAAGCGTTATTTCCACTTTCTCACATTTAGTGGAACAGGGAAACAAACCTGGCCCATTATCTGTCAGCCACTAATGACATCCTACAAGACACCTGTCTCTGCAGCCTGATTGGCTGCCTGTTCCTCTGGAGGCTAGTTAGTGATGCAAGCTACTGTTTTATTTATAGCTGGGTTTTAATGAAATGACATTTATAAATGATTTCATTCTCAGGTAGTGGCTGAGAGCTGGAGAGTAAAAGTTTCTGGGGATAGTTGAAATAGTTGCTGATGCTTGTGGCCACCTTTCAAACGTGTGTGTTTTACTTGACAAGGAGAAGCAGCAGATTTAAAGATGGAAGGGTGTAAACACGAGCTGCAGACTTGTGTAAATTATTAACAAGACTTGATGTGGGTGTTTGAAACCCCCACGTGTGTGTATGTGTGTGTGTGTGTTTGTCTCTTATTTATGTCTGAGAATGTGACTCTCTTGTTGCTTCTGCTGAGCCTAATTGCCACCAGTGAATCATTAGTTTGCACTTTCAGTAACACTCACTAATTGCCATTCTCTTGTGGCTTGTTTTCATGCTGCTGCTGTAGATGCATTCGTATTGTTTGCAGCGTGTTGATTGAAGCCTGCCTCTGTGTGTGTGTGTGTGTGTGTGTGTGTGTGATCTGACAGGGAGACACTCTGGAGATGGTGGGGGACCCGGTCAGCGGGATGGCAAGATGCCCTTATGATCCCAAACATGCTAACGTAGCCGTGTTCGCAGGTGAGATGTTTACACTTTATCTTTTTCAAATCCTGCACATCTGTCGCACGTGCGTAAAAAACAGAGGAATGATGTCGTCCTTCAGTTTGTTTATTCCAGCTGTTTTCATCATCAGCTGTAAACACTTGACTAATAAAGTAATTATCAGCGTTTTGTGGCTGAGAGCTGTTTCAGATTAGCCAACGTGCTTTCTGTTTTTTCTGGCTAGCAAACCAGTTTATGAATAATAATTATTTTTCTTTACTGTTTGTGATCATGCTCAAGAAGTTGTATCACTTAAAAAAATGTTTTAGGGGTAAATAAGAGAACAGAAAGAAAAGCAGACCAGTCTGATCAAACTAAGAGATTCAAGCTCCTGGATGAGTTTTTCCAGCCTCCACAAATCCTGTTAGTGTCAACAAAGTCCAGGTTTTTAGACTTTCATATTCTTGTCAATACTCCTACTCCTCCAATTAACCTCAGCTACCGGCCAAGGCTTCTCTACTATCTGACACCGAAGATTAAAACTATTCACTCTCACAAAGAAAGCTGCTGTGAGACGTTCACAAAGCAGATTCAGGTAGCTTCCCCTGTTCATATCAATGACATCATGTGGTCAATTATCAGGACAGATAGCAGCCAAGTTAAAGTCTGGAAGACTGAAAACACCTTCACACACTTTTTCTGCAGAAAGACCCTCAAGAAGATCAAGAAGATTGAATCTTGCGTGCAGTGATACGTGCACAATTCAATTATGCAACAGTCAGATGAAAACTATATTTGTGTTTTTCATTTGATTAAGTTAAAAAATATGTTATGGCTGTAATATTCCTCAAACTCTAAAGAATATGCAATAAATGATGGTAATTTAGGATTATGTTACTGCAAGTGACATAAAAATGGGAGAAAATGCAAGAAATGTATTTGGTTCTGATTTATCTCTGTTTGTCTGTTTATCTATGTTTTGGTTTGTTTCTTTCTGAGTCATATTTAAATGATGTTGGATATCTCTAAACTGTTGCATGTCACTGTGTCCAGTTCACCTGTATTTGTGTGTGTGTGTGTTTCAGAGGGGAATCTGTTTACAGCCACAGTGACAGACTTCCTGGCCATCGATGCGGTGATTTATCGTAGCCTTGGGGACAGTCCCGCTCTTCGCACCGTCAAGCACGACTCCAAGTGGTTCCGAGGTACCAACACACACCTGTGTGAACGTGTGTGCTTCTTAAAGTCCGCTGGTTTATGCGAGTTTGCCTTTATATCCCAAATCCTGGCTGCTCTTCTTGTTGTTGTCAGATTTGAGTGCATGTCCGCGATGATTAGCAGCATGTAGGTTTGATACGTGTGACAGTAGCAGAGGTCTGACTCACCAGGCTTCATGTTCAGATTGCGGTTAGAAAACTGTCAGACTTGCAGCTCTGCACCAGATTCTCCAGACAATCCACCTCGTGTTCAAAGTTACTGTTCGCACAGAATGTAGGAGCTCCTGGATGGAATATTCTGAAAATTACAGCATGAGAGTCATTTCTCAGAAACGTCAGGGAGTCATAAATCACTTCTTATTTGCTGTGAAATCTCCTTTGACCATGTAATGAAATTAAGCCTGGCTTGTGCCTCCGTGTCCCTGCCCTTGTTACTTTAGTGTTGTGGGAATTAAAGACCCATTCATAAATGGAGATGCTTTTTGTCACATTTAAATTCCATAAAACATATTTTCCCTTTTCTTTCTGCACAGAGCCGTATTTTGTAAGTGCCGTGGAATGGGGACCTCACATATATTTCTTCTTCAGAGAGATAGCCATGGAATTCAACTATTTGGAGAAGGTATAAAAGTCATTCTTATGAAAATATATATCCACCTATTCATTCGACTCTCAGTATTCATGCAGAGGAAGCGATCGGTCCATTCAAAGCATCTTTTGAAAGAACTACTGTGAATATGTTGTTCAAAAACAAGAACTATTCTTTGAATTTGAATGCTGGCTCATTTTCTCTGCAGCTCCACTGACCTTTCATTTCTATATTTGTTTGAATCCAACAAATTATGATTAAAAAAAAAAACCCATCTGTTTTACCCAGTAAATAATTGTGCTATGACCAATATGTATAAATTCCTCTCTTACCAAAGCTGATATAAACGTATTTCTTATGGAAAAAAGCATATATGTGAATTTCTATTTCTAAAATATAGATAAATGTGGTCAGACGTTCTTGCAGAACGTTTCTGTTCTGACATGTTTACAGTCAGCTGAGGAAATGGATACTTAAACAGCATCGCTATTGTGCGTTCAAAGAAGCACTTTTGAGATTCGCTGACATTTTCATGAATAATTGATACAGAATTTACCATTATGAAACAATGATCTGTCAAAACAGGGCCTTCACATTTCAAATAGCATGCAAATGACTCCTCACCCTGCAGTTGAAAAGAGCCTTTGAATATATTTCTCTTTTGAAGAAAAAACCAAATGTCAAAATATATAATTCAACTCCTCGGCTTATCATTAGGGTTCAGTGTGATCTACATTCAATGTGGGATCTATTTGCTGCAGATCTATGTGACAAAAGTACCTCTGTGTTTTGCTAAATGACAGGTGGTGGTGTCACGTGTGGCCCGCGTCTGTAAACGTGACCAAGGCGGGTCGCAGCGCGTCCTGGAGAAGCAGTGGACGTCGTTCCTGAAGGCTCGGCTGAACTGCTCCATACCCGGTGATTCCCACTTCTACTTCAACCTGCTGCACTCCACCAGCCCCATCATCAGGATGCACGGTAGAGACATCATCCTGGGCGTGTTCTCCACACCGCCTAACAGGTACAACCTTAACCAAATATGGATTCTTATTTTCTGAAACTGAGGGAAAAATGTGTAAAGTTACCAACAACAGACTCAAAACTCAACAGAATCTTCTTGTCCACTTGAAAAAGGGGCATTGTATTTCTAAAGGTTTGGACATGCTTGAAAACACCTCCATCAAACGGAGACCAAAGAGAGACACACGGTGTGGAGCAGCACTCACACAACACACCTTGACATTTCAGTCTCTGTTCCTTCCGTTGGGAGGTTAGAACGAGTGAAGCCTTTCAATAACTGAGCTCCAGGAAATGGTAACAGGTCAAGATTGTTGGGTAGAAATACATTTTACAAAAAGAGAACTTCATTGCCACAAAAATTCAAAAAATATTTATCAAGAGACAAAATTATACTGAAAATAGGTTTGAAAATAAATGGTTTTATTTATGTACAACTTTTCTTCTTTAATTAACGAGGTGCTAATGACTGAATTTACTAAATATTCTGCTTTAAATGTCAACGTTTTTCTCATATCACTTGTCAACACACTTACACTGTAAAAAAAAAAAAACCCTCATATTTCTTGATGAAAATGTTGATATAACAAAAATGTGATTTATCAAAAGTTTGATTTATTCATTCATTTCATCCTGATTTCAGAGTTGAATCAGGCTACTGAGTCGATTTAAATCTGTGTTTTTATCACTGTTTTTATGCTCTGCTCTTCTCATTTAAGGCCATCCTCCACACTGTCATTGTTATATTTAATACTCCTTTACACAGAACATTTCCCATTAAACCAAATAACAGTCAGTGATTCTGGAGCTGCTAGAAGATGAGCTAAAGACTGAATAAATCTATCTATTTTACCAAAGGCCACATTCATTACGCTGAAATAGAATTTAGGTTAAAGTAATAGTTTGTAAATTTGATTCAAATCAGCAGACACATTTATTTAAACTAAAACTAAATAACAATAAGTTTCCCTGAGCCGATCGATCAGGTAATCTAAATTAACTTAAGTAAAAAACAAAACATGTTTTGTTTGATTCAGATAAACTTGCAGGTTTAACCAACAACACAAAGGAGTTGAATTGATTATTAATTTACAACAAACAGAAGTTTGCGCAAGGGAATTCTATTTAAAAGTTTAGTTTTACTTAATTTAACTGTTGGCCATATTTTGAAGTTGAAACAACGTGTTTACTTTTATAGTGCATTATTCTACTTATTGATTGTTTGCAGATTCTTTCACTCTGTGGTCATTTTATAGTTGATTATGAGATTAAAAGCTTTTGGTTCATAACCAATTTGTCAAAGATTGGCAACAAAAGTGTTTTAAATAGTATATCTTTATGATACTTCACAGTATTTTGCATCTAAAGTGTCTAAAACAATTAGGAGAATTAGGTTTTAAGTTGTTTTTGTTATTTGGGAAGTCAAATTGGATCAGCCTACCTGTGGTGCAGCAGCAGTGGGCTTTAGACCACCCAGACACTACAGAGGAAAGAGGAAACAATAAAACAATAAAAGAGAAAAGACAGAAATGGGAATAAAGAGTGAGGTGGAGGACAAGAGGGGAGGAGAAGGATGTAAAAACAAGGACAACAAAGTCAATAATGGACAACACGTGTGCCCCGCCACTCCCTGAGCCCTTCAAATTGTTTCGTCAGCTGCATCTTATCTGCGTGTTTAGAGGGATACACTCCAGGAGGGGGGTCCATCGCCTGCAGAGGCACACGGATGCTTCAAGGACACACACACACAAACACACAAGTTCAAAAACACTAACAAGGCCTTCCAGATAAAACTCGCCTCAGAGGAGAGAAGCAGCTGATCACACACGGTCTGTCCTCCACAACCTGTTACTGGGTCCTGTCTTATGTATCTGCTAGGCCTAGATGGAGGGAAATGGAAGTTTAGATGGAAAGATATGCGGTGGAGGGAATTGGATGGAAAGCGATGGAGAGAATGTGTGAGGTGAGGTGTAAAACTCCCACCAACCTTGTGTAGCCCGCTGCACCACACTGGCAAAGTGCTCGCCAGACAAATTGCTTTGGCTGGCAGCGTGCAGCGATACCAGCGTGAAGCAAGACCTTGGAGCGAGGTAATAGCTGTTCGCTCCTGCCATTTGGCCGTGTGCAATGTAAACCAGACTGTACTGTGGTATGGGAAGGATGGGACATGTGGAGGGTTTATTGTCTCTTTCCTTGATGTTCTAAAGTTGCTCGTCTCCTCCTGTGCCCATATACTCCAGGGGTAATTTTACAGCCACAGACCGGCCCCTCAGATGCATTTCTGGAATTCCTCACACCCTGTTTCCAAAGCGGCAGCCAGAAAGAGAATACAAATATGAGATCAGCACTGAAAACAGAAAAAATCTCATGCAGCAGCTCACCCAAAGCAAAATGGCAAGCTAAAGTCAGTTTAAAGCTGTTTATTTGTCCTTTTTTTTTTTTGGTTTTGTCAGTTACATTTTTTTTTAGATAAAACAGCTGTATAATTTCATTGAAAACATTCAGTGCATCCTGGGAACAGAAGGCCACATTTGGTTTTGTTGCTGTGGATTCTGAGTGACAGGGTCGGACAGCTGGGTGCTCCTGTGGGAAAACAGCAGTGATAAGAAGCAGGAGGAGAACAGGTTTAGGATGCCTGGAGAGCTGTGGCGCAAGAGGGAGGATGCACAGATGTGCAAGATAGACCCCCTGGGCCTGCAGGTACTCTGTGCAAAGGAATACATAATAAGGTCACTTACTGGTGCAGGAGAAAGTAGTACAGGATAATAAAACTTCATGTATGTGACAGCAGAGACACGTTACCAGAGAAATCAGGAGTAGATTTTTAGTTCATCCTCATGAATATCTGTAGTCAAGTCAGAGATAACAAGAGCACGAAAAAACAACCACAGGGATTCTGTTCAAAGGTCAAGTATGAAGACCTCAGTTTGAATAGTAAAAATGAGATGAAATAGGATATACTTTTGGGAGAACCTATCAAGAAAAAGATGATGGAATAATGATGAAGGTTGAAAAGTGAGCTAGAGAAGCTAAAAGGTGCAAAAGATCGGAACAGCGTGCCAAATGACGGGTTTCAGTTCAGAGATGTGAAGAATCCTCAACCTCAAATCCTCAAATTCTGCTGCTGGTTTATAGAAATGATACCGTTTAAATAATTTTATCATTTAATTTTAGTTTGAATGTGAAAATATTTTTTTAAAGACTATAAATTATAGTTAAAGCCGCACTCTGGAGGATTTCATCAAGAGAGCAGTTTTTGAATCTAACGTCCAGCGGCTCCTCCTTAAAACATCTCGACACGCGCGTCCGGTCGCGTGTGCGCGCGTGCACACGGCGCATATACGTTGCGAGCATGAACTGTACAGCTCAATGTGTAGGGTTTAATCACTCACAGTTCACAATCTTATTCCAACACTACGAGGGTCTGATGAGCCTCTCTGTCCCTGCTGCTTCTGATATTAGCTCTGTTAGCAGAGAGCTGCTGCTGGACTCTGAAGCTGAACTTGACTCGGCCCTGGATGAACTTTCTGACCAAAATAAACGCGTAACCCTGTCAAGCCTTGTCATTCTGTGAGGTGAAAGGTTTAAAAATAAAAATAAATCCATCTTTAGCTAGAGAATGGGTAGGTTTTTAGTAGAAATGAGCCGTGAGGCTGAGACGCAAACAGAGAAACACACGGAGCGTCCTGTACGACAGCGCCCCCTACTGGTACAGGTTTGGTTGATGCGCGTGCATGTTGAGAGAATGCAGACATTTGAATTTCATTGGCTAAAAAATGTCGGCGGTAAGAAATAATGCAAAGGGTCTCTAGGAGGAAGGAGGGTCTTCATCAGAATGACAGATGTTGTGGAACTCAACCCATAGATCAAAGTTTAGACCTGAAATATCATTTAAAACATTTAGAAAACTTTGATACAGAGAAAAATGCTCCAGAGAGCCGCTTTAAGCCTAAATAGACAAAAATGCAATTTTTTTAAATAACTTTTTTAAAGTTTAAAATGAAACCACATGTTGCCTTTACATAAATCCAGAGTCTCAGTTTGTAGTTCTCAAAAAATACTGGCAAGTAATCTGATGTATTTTCATAAACTCTTCTATATTCTACTCAAAGTTTTGATAAACTATCAAAATAAATCTTGGATTAATGTGAGTAAGGGTTGTTAGCGCACGCTGTGGCCACTGAGAGGCTTATTCCTCTTTGGCAGGCAAACTATTAGTTTGACTTAGTTAAAAAATTAAATAAGCAAAGCCTCTGGGAAACTCTTAAAGCTCTGGAAATACTTAGAAAAACACACAACAAGCTACCGCAGCAGTCCTCTTAGATTGTTTATTAGACATTCCTGCAGAAATCAGATCATTTGTGGGTAATCCATACAACAGGTCTTTATTTTTTTAGATTATTTAGGAATGTGCAACATTTGCAGGCTGCAAAATCTTTGAAGAAAATATGGAATGCACTAAAGTTCTTCAAACTCCTATCACCTTTCCCCATCTACAATCCATCATGTGGTTAAGACCGTGAAATGTGGTGTCCTCAGTGAGATTTCTAGAAGGCAGATCTCATATAAACACCATATGCATCCTATCTGGACAGCTTGTAACTCAGACAAGGCAACAAAAAGAGAAGAGCAAAGGAGAATCCACAGCAAGTGGTGGAGAAAATATAAACAATGGGGATTACAAGTAGGAATCTGAATTTTTGTGTATAACAAAATACACAAACACAAGTGAAGGAATAAAAATGTGAATAATAAAAACTATTCTGAGAGAAAAACAGCCCGAAGCATTTTGGCTTTCCTCCTTTAGACACAGAGTGGTGCGCAGGGTAAACCCAGTGACCTGCAGGAAGACTGATAGGAGGATGGAAAGCTGGGTGAAGGTAGAGAAAGCTGGCAGCGGTGCAGAGCTGGCAGACGTGTCATACATAACATCTGGTGCCTACGGTCCTTAGAGAGGCTCTGCACCGTCCGCTGATACAGCTCCGGCGATCTGGCCAGGGCTCGAGTCACGTCACTGCCTGTAAATCTCGGTGAATGATGCGTACGGAGGAGAAAAGGCCCGACCTGATCAGATGGCGCATCAGGAGAGCACAGCTTCCCGCTGCAGCTGAAATCCAGCCTACAGGCACTATCTTTCCACACACTTCTTCGGCTTTCAAAGGGGGCTCTCAACATGAACGCCTCTCAGTTCGATACAGAATCCTGGGGGCAAACTGCACAGACGCTCAAATCACCAGCTGAAGGTTTATTCTTACACAAGGAATAGTTTGGGTTTGTGTGGGATTGATGTTTTAGGGGATCACAGGTGACTCAGTCTCTTTTTGTTCTTTTTTTAGTTTCACGTGTATAATTAGTCACTGATAAGGACACTTTGAGAGCAGAGAGGGGAGTGTGGAAGCATGGGAATGTGTGTGTTTTGCTTTAAACTCGTTTCTTATCTCCTCCTGACACTGCTCTCTTCATTTCTCGGTTTGTAATGTTTCATTTCTGCAGCCAAAACACAAAAATGTAGCATCAAGCTCAGAGGAGGCACCCTGACCGAGTGAATGCATCTGTGTTTGTTGTAATAGTCCTTTTGTATTTATTTCTGTGTGCTTGGGTGTGTGATTCACTGGACACTTCTCAGAGCAGATGCTCTTCTCCCCCGCTGTCGGGTTCATGAGTGGTCAAACAGCCTCCGAGGTGCACCGGAGCTTTTTACTGGAAGGTTTTCTGGGGTTTATTTCCTTTTTACCAGAATCTTTCCCTCTCCTTTATGAGAAGCCGAACTTTGAGTTACTCACTTCCTATTTCGTTTTACATTCCAGGAATTTCAGCCAGGATCTTTTTTACGATCCTAATATAGCAGTTGAATCCGCTACACATCTATACTGCGACCCAGAGCTGATGACATCAATATTTTTCACCTATTCTCTCGTCTCACTTACAGGTTCCTTTGTGTTTGAGGTGCCAAACTGAAGAGCTTCAATTCAATTTGCCGTCTTTGCTGGGTGTCTGTCTCTTTGTCATGCTCACGACTGACTTCTCATTCTTTAAACCTTTCCTGTATTGCGTTAAGCCTTTTTTTCCCCTTTTAGCTCGGGTATAAAATCCACCTTATCTGCTCTTTTTCTGTCACTTTTTCTCTCTACAGCTGTGTTGGAAAGTAAAGCGTTTGACGCAGGACTGACAGTCGTTTCTGTGTCAGCTCAGAGTGTTGCATCTGTCTCATTCTGCCCTCCTGTCTCACCGTCCTGTCTCCGTCTCTGCAGCATACCCGGCTCGGCCGTGTGCGCCTTTGACATGGAGCAGCTGGCTGCCGTGTTTGATGGAAGGTTTAAGGAGCAGAAATCACCAGAGTCTATTTGGACGCCTGTTCCAGATGAGCTCATCCCAAAGCCAAGGTGCAGATGGCACTATTCAGTTCACACACCTGTGTTCAGATTGTTATCGAAGAGCTCGGGGTGTCGTCGGTGTTCCGACACTCGATTCTGCTGCAGTGTATTATCAGTAATACCGTTTATTTGACAGAAAATACAACCAAAAGTTAGTTTCATTATGTAATTAAATGTTCCTTTTGGTTATGATTACCAACTGTGTGAGAGGAGTTAACCTTAAATTCAAATAGAGAATTTTTGGAGCCTTTTTAAAGGATTTCTGTGTGACTGTGATTCACTCAGGCAGTCTAGACTAAACCTTTTAATAACATTTCCTTACTGAGGCTTAACGTCAGATAAATCCTGATCCTCTCGTCTGATGAACTCACTGTTGTTGTTCTCAGACCCGGTGGCTGTGCTGTTCAAGGATCCAAGTTCAATTCCTCCAACTCGTTCCCCGACGAGATGCTGAATTTTGTTAAAACCCATCCCCTGATGGACGAGGCGGTGCCGTCGCTCGGACAAAGACCCTGGATCGTCAGAACCATGGTCAGGTAAGACTGGACCTCAAACAGCAGTTAAAATGCGGCTTGGCTGTGAACGTTGTTTAGGCTTTTTAACAAGGCGAGTTCCAGTCTTAATGATGTGTTGAGATGCCAAAGTTCAGCTCTAATTTCAGGGGATTTCTTTCCAGATTGGAGGAGGTTTTCAGGAATTTCAGTGACTTTTTATAAAGAGTTGTATTTTAAGGTTTGTTCTCATGAAGTCAAAAATAGGGAAATGAAATATCGAATGTTACACATCACTGACTTGGTTGGATGTTTCTTCACCATGCAAAGGATCCTACAGGTTCTAATTCTCTTCAGAAGTATTTAGTATTTTACAAGAAATTCTCTAATGAATTTTTCAATGAGAAAAAAGTTGTAATGTTGCCTCTGGGTTTGGAGTGAGTTTAAAGGTCCCATGACATCGGTTTCCATGTTTTCTGACTTATCTATCATGTTGCAACGTTGAGTTCTCACCTTAAACCTGCCAGAAAGAGCAAAAAACGGCGTCCATCGGTCTCCTAGTCCAGCCAGTGAGAAGCTCTTCCAGATTTCAGACCCAGGTTTCAAACAGTTTTTTTCACTCCAGCCCGCTATGAGGTCATAGTGATCCGGACTTGCTTATATGGTCAATTCTCCTCCCACATGCACGTTCATGACAACTGGAGCGAGGCAGTGCCGCCGCCATTGCCCATAGACCGTGTAGTGTTTAGTTTCAGTTTCGTTTCTCTTTCACGCGGCGGCACTGCCCCCTGCTGCAGCAGAAGTGTCAGGCTGCCAAATAAGGAGAAACCCAGCAGAACCGGAAGGCGGCGCTTTCTTCTGATCTCTGAGTTGCTCGTTAGGAAATAATTACAGCGTATTTTGAGTTAGAATGGTGCAACGCTAATCTAGAGGCATCAAAGATTACACCTGTTTAATATAAAGTGATTTAAATATGGAGTCACAGGCACTTTAAGCTTCTTGGTGTCTTGTGCTCAGGTGATTATAGGAGGGAGGACTGACAGATCGAGGCTCTGTCTTCAGTATCGAAGGCGGTGCTCTGGTCTGTCACTGTGAAGAAGGAGCAGAGTCAAAAGAAAGCTCCTGTTTTACTGGTCCGTCTGCTCTCCAACCCTCATCTATGTTCATGACATTTGTATAAGGACCTGAACTGAGCTTCCTCTGTAGGTCGTGTTCAGTCTTAGAGATAGAACCACTGGAATGAGTCAGCTGAGGGGGGTTAGGCATGTAATTAGGATGCCTTCTGGTTCTCTTCCTCTGGTGGTTTTCTGTGAACATTCCACTGGGAATGGACTCCAGCTTGGGCTCCACAAGGAGGAGCTGGAGAGCATTGCTAGGAAGAGGAATGATGGATGGATGGATGATGGATGGATGGATGTTTTATAGGATGTTGTTCCTGTATTGTGTTGTAGTAGATAGATATTTGAATGAGCTGTGTTGTTGAGGTTGACCTGGTTTGACAGAGTTTGTAACAGAACAAAGGAAATGTGGTTCTAGATAATCGACACCTCCCTTTTTATCACATGAAGTTTCCCTTTAGACAAATCAGCTGGTGGTTATAGAGACTCAGCTCAGCCTTTTTTCTGTTCTTCTCTCTTATTCAGGATTGTGTGTGGCTCATCTGCACTCCGCTTTTGTTCCAGGGCATTTATTTGATAGATATTATTAATGACTGAAACGTCTGGCGTAATTAGTTTATTATGCAGATTTGATGAGCGGTTTCTTCGTTTCTTTTTGTGGTGACTCAAGAGAAATAGCATGTTTTGTTTGTTTGTCTGTAAGTTTCACCTGAGCCAATTTGTTTTAATGCACTTAAATCATGAACTGGCCTCCAGGAGCTACTTGACAACGCTTTTAGCTTCCATAGATGGAAAGTCCCAAATGAGCATTAATGCAGTACTCCCTCTCTCCCCTGCGGTTCAGGTACCAGCTGAATAAAATCGTAGTGGATACAGAAGCTGGGCCTTACAGAAACCGCACCGTCGTGTTCCTCGGGTCGAGCAGAGGGACCATCCTGAAGTTTCTCATTATGCCAAACCAGGACAACACAGTCACGAACAGCAACATCTTCCTGGAGGAAATGGAGGGATTCAACCCAGACAAGTAAGACCATTTGATATTTCAATAAAGTTTTAGGGTTTAAAACTGCTGAAATAAGTGAAATATGACTGAATAAAAGATGTATTTGCGTGCTCTTGTTGGGAATTTTCTATTTTTTCCTTCCCTTTGATTTATTGCTAATGATAAAACCTCTTATAGTACAATAATGAGCTAATTACCCTGTATTTGAAACACTGATACTTGCATTGAAGAACAGTTTTCATCTCATCTATGCACATTATTCCAAAAATAGAGAAAATAGGAGAAATAAAAAAACATAATAAAAAGTATTAACTATATGCAGTATAGTAAATTTTTGCGAGAGGAAAACCTAGTAATGCTTTTTACTTTACTTTGATGCAAAAACATTGCTTATAATAACCCTATTTGTGTATTATCTAATGTATTTATAAGACTTTTTAGATATAGTATAAATAATAACTGTAAAAAAAATAGATGTCTATATCAATTTTACAAGATATTTTACAAAATCACTCTATACTGATACTTGTAATAAATAATATATACAGTACAAAAATTGAGAATATATCAGGGTGTTTTTGTAATAAATAATTGCCATACAAACACTTTACATTGTATTCCTTATTGAGACACACGTGGGTCAGAAGGCTTTAGATGCTCGTTTTCTTTTCTTTTTGCTTCCAGTTGAACCAAACCTGCTACAGGCTGGAGCTCAGTGCTTTATTTACTGAGCAGATCTTCAAAATGGAATCAATCATCATGACGAACTCTTGGCAAAAGTGCGAACTGGGATTTCTTTATTGTTTCTTTGAAATGAAATTGCTACAGAAATAGAGCCTAATCTAAAAGTTGATAGAGGACTCACATCAGGTCATTAAGGAGATAAGTGGTATTCTCACGGTGAGGGGAGAGCCGAGTGCGGTGCGCTGACAGAAACGAGTCCTAAATCATGCCGAAAACTCCACCTATTTCTCACAAGGTGCAAATCACTGTGCAGCATCTGAGACAATAAAACAACGTCCTGCAAGAAAATTAGTGTAAATTCGATCAGACTTGAATTAGAGGCTGGTGTTTATTATCAAGAGATCTGACCATCCTCTAATGAGCCTGAGACAAACTGCAGGACAGCGTTAAAACACTGAGAAAACGATAAAAGAGATCACATCCCCATCCACTTTGATCTTGACCTCAGACTGTCAGAAAAATCAACCTTTTCTCTTCTGTATGAAGTTGAAGAACATTTTTTATTTTGCTTTTGACAGAAGGTTGGTTTAGATTGGAGCCTCTTTTGCTTTTTTCTGATTAGTACTTTACACGAGGCCCGCGGCTTTGAGGCTTCACTTGATGTAGATTGTTACGTAATGAACTCGGGGTGCGCTGCCTTTCTCGGTGCTCGTTTTTGTGTTCGGCTCTTTGTTGAAATGCAGCGTTCCACATGGTGGATTGTGACTGCAGTGTGCAGGGAAGATAATTGTCACACAGATGCAGGCGGCTTTGGATGGTGATTATCTTTCACTAAGGCTAATTAGAGGCATTTAAAAAGAAAGTAGATGTTTCTAAACAGTCTCTGTTGTGATAATTGTATTCGTCGATTTACAGATCCTTTTTTTTAGCAATAAGCAGAATCTCAATGTGATTTCTTGAATTAGCTTGCTGGAAACAGACGTCCTCACTTTTTCCCCCCATTTTCTCCTAAATATCTCAATCATTTCAGTCACAAATTTGACAAAATGAGGGACGGTGATTGGAAATGAGGGGACGGTGTGATGAATAAGCGAGTGTAGACTGGAGTCAGTTTGTTGGGAATCATTTTGGTGTGCACGATGAGCTCGCTGGGGGGTCGGTGAGAGTCCAGCTATCGCAGCAGGGACCCTTCTAATCAGGAGGCAGAGCACAGCTGCACAGACCCTCACTCTCACCTCCAACTTACATTCAAACACTTAATGTTTACCGTCATAAACCCCAGATTACACAAAAGCAGGGCCGCTAACACAGAATTTAGCGCAAATGGAAACCAGGACCTTTTTTCCCCTCTTCATAATGAAAATGGAAATAGCCTGAACCGGATGTAAGACTTCCACAGCTTGTTCCATTTTCTCCACCTGCCTGATTCTGTTCTTTAATTTTCTTTTCTCCAGGCTTCCTTACTTTATTATTATTATTATTTGACTCTCCATAACTCTCTTCTTCTCTTCCCCCACCTTTCATGATACAGCCTGTGAAGAATGACTCAGAGCTCGGCCTTAGCAGGATGATAGATCCTTCTTAATGACTGTGGGTCCTCTGTAATGTTATTACCATAAACCATCCAGATACAGCTAATGCATGAGCGCGCACGTGCATAAGAAGGTCTAAATCTGCTGCATGCAGGCAGGTTGTTGCCAGCTATTTTAGCTCTAAGCACCAATTAGAAGTGATTTGGTTTCTGGCTGCTGTTTTTGATGGCCGGCCGACCCCTCAGACTCCTACAATCAGCACTGCGTATTTGGGTTGACACTTTGACATCAGGCTCTCACTTTTATAATGGCTTTTATTTATAGAGTTTTTATGTTTGGTTGTGTTTCATACTCAGTCACGCTGCGACGCTCAGAGGGAGGTCAGAGGTTTAATGTGCAGTCTCAGGCTTGTAATCAGAATTGCCTAATGCAGGTTTTTTGTTGTGTGTGTGTTTGTGTGTTGCAGGTGTGCTGAGGACTCTCTGCAGGCCAGGCAGCTGTTGTCTCTGACTTTGGACCGTGCAAGCCACACTTTACTCCTTGCCTTTCCCTCTTGTGTGGTTCGAGTACCAGTGGCCCGATGCCAGCTCTACTCCAGATGCATGAAGTAAGTCAAAAAGAGTGCAAACCATTGATGAGCAGCTGGGATGGAGACGTTTGCTTTTGGGCCATATCTGCCTAGCAAAGTCAATCCATTAAAGGGTTTGCCTTAATATCCTCATGAGTGTTCTTAATTTCTTCACCTGAGTTGCAGACTTGTTTCACATATTTGCAAGACAAAGATTCTTTTAAATTTGTTTCAGTCATTCTATGCATCTGACAGGTTTTTATAAAATGCACTGACAAATTTATATAACCATGTTGGCCAAGATGCCAAAAGCCTTATACGCAGGAAAACCTGTAGTTGAAGAGGCAGCCCTGATGGAGTCCGACCTGCAATCGAATTGAGTTCAACTTATGTAGAGACGCTCTGCAGCCGTTAGCATGTCAGCCTGGTCCTAATCCACAAAGGGTTCCTCATCCAGCAGCTCCATAAAGTTTGACATCTGATGACAAAATGAGTACCGAGCTGGGGAGAGGCCCCATATTAGTGTGGTACAGATTTCTTAAATGTCATGCATAACTGTTGTACCACTGTTGCAATGCACTATGACCTTTAAGTGATTTCACAATTCTGTTGTGCAAATGATTTGGACATTCCTGAGAAATTCCTGCAGCATTAATGCAACAACATTGGAAATTCTTGGAAAATTTTAACCCAAAGTCTGTTGGGAGCTTGTGAAGAATTCACTCAGCGTTTATGAAAGATGGGTACATTTGTCATGAGAACAAATTCAATGATAATACAACTGAAAATATTGTTCTATTATAATAATAATAATTATTATTATTGTGATGTATTTTTTAATAACAGTATTTTTGCACATTTTAACTCAGTGCTGTTATAGCCCATAGTAACCTGTGACTTTCCCCCCTCATTTTTATAAATAGTGAGTCCTAAACAATGACTTTTCAGTCAAAAAAATAAAAAGTAGAAAGCTGGACAACTTTAAAATACCATCAACTTGTGATTGCAGAAACAAAAACCAATAGTCTGACCTTAATAATCAATACTTGATCTAATCAAAGCCTACCTCTCACGATGTGTGCATTTTTTGGTAGCAATACATAATACAGTCCAGTACTATACAGGAGTATGTATGGGGACTTACATGGGCATGTACAGGGTACTTATGGGGTACATACAGGGTTACATACAAAGGTGGGGTATGTACAAAGTACTTAAATTGGTATCGTAAGTATTCCCATACAAACCCCCATTAATACACAGGTTCTTTCGTTGATTCGTTTATTAATTCCATAACAGAACAGAGTTAATTTATAATTAAACCCAAAGATATTTGTCATTAATGATGTTTGAGCTGCTCAGTCAGAGGAACATTGTCTCCATCCTGGCTCTGGGTCAGAGTCCTGTTCAGGTCCACTGACACACTAACACAAACCTCTACACACCCCAGCAGCTCCCGGGGCGTGCAGTCAGTATGTTCACTGAACCAGGTGAGTCATACAAGCGTGTAATCTAGACCACATTAGGAAACCACTCACATGATCCCCGAGGCCTGTTCAGTGTGTGTGTGCTTACATGTTTAGAATTGGGCATCATGGTTAATTTGGGTTCAAGGATTCTTTGTCACGCTTCGGCAGCTTCAGGTCTGTTTTCTCAGTCTTCAAGGGGTGACGGTGAGCTCTTTGAATATTTGTTCAGTGTGATTAAAGTTGATGTTTAGATTATTTCGTTTATTTTGTATTAGCTTCTTATTGATTTAGCATTTTAGAGGAGAATTGAGTCAAAGTGTTTACAGAACACACAGCGTGAACTGTTAGCCTCGTTTGTTCTTTTGGCATTAAAAACTCTTGTTGTGTTTTTAGGAAACAAACTGGCTGCATAACATTAAAGGCTCAAAATATTACTGAGACCAGCAGATATTTGAGCTCAGTCGAGGACGTTGTGGTGTTTGTTATGTATGAGGATTGGTGTAAATGTGGAAGCAAAAGAAAAGCCAAATCTAATTTATGAGTCGTGTTTTGTAAAAGTTCAAATCTGACCACAAACCACATGAGGCAGAAACTAATGACAAGTTTTGAAATGATTCAAGAAAAAAAAAGCATTAAATCAAGACCTGCTGTGCATCATGCTTTGTCAGTTTTAGGAGGCTGGAAAGTCTGATACAGGCAAGCTGAGGTTGTTGACTCCAGTTATGTGACAGTCCAGTCCAGAATGAGAAACTTTAAACTTTTGACTCAAGAATTGAGCTGATCTTCTGAATACCTGTTGCTGTGTCGAGCTGCTTTAATAATTTATTCAGCTTTTTAAAGAAGAGTTTCTTCTTTTTCTTTGTTATAATAAAAGTTTTCAGCTGAGCAGTAAAACTGACAAGTCTTCAGCAGGATGTCAGCAGAGCATTTAGCGGCTGTCAGTATTTCACACTTTAACTGGTTGCATGATAACATTTTTCTGCATTTAGAGAAAAGCATTTTTGTAAAATATTGTTGAAAAGCATTCTTGGGCATGCAGGTAGCAGTGACTCTGGTTGCTTTGATTTAAAGCATATAGTGATTTGATTGGCAGATGGAATAAATTTGAATTTCAAGCAACTAATAAAAAACACTAAATATGTGCAATTTAATGGAGCTGGACTACAATTCTGATATGGTTCCTGTTAGCCCGTTCTACCTTAGTGTGTTTGAACTTACTTTGAGCCCTTCATCCTTTCTTCCTCATGAACCATAAATGGTTATGATTAAACTATGTGGTTAATGTTGCTTTTTCTTTTCTTTTTCCAGGAACTGCATCTCCTCCAGGGACCCGTACTGTGGCTGGACCAGAGGAAGCACCTGCTCCTTCCTCAGACCTGGAACCAGGTACAACACCTTTTCTTTGTAGTCACACCAACACACAACACACCAGCTACTTTACGTCACATCAACATCTGCTGTTTGATGTGCTCCTTCTCTTTTTGTTTGAAGTCTACGGCCTTGTCGAACCAGTTTTCCGTATTTTCTTCTTGATCCCAGTAAATTGTCTTTTTATGTTTTCCATCCATCTGTTTTGATCATTTATTGTTCATCTCAAGGTGATTTTTCTGAGATCAGACTCATGGCAGAAGCCCATGGATTATTTATTTGTTCTTGGAGTTTTCAGATTTTTTTTTTTTCTTTTTGAGTCTTTAGGTTTAGATCCTCTAAGCATCCTGGTCTGATCTTTGTGTGATTATTAATGTCTGATATTTAACTTTGCTCTGTTCTCTGTTTTTCCCCCTGTTGAGCTGTGGTGACGCGTTTGTCACTGTGTGTATGTGTGACTGAGTGGGCTTTGGTGTGTGTGTTTCTCTGTCTGTGTTGCACCAGACAGCCTGGTTGTGTGTGTGTAAATGTGTGTGTAGGAGTGTGTGTGACCCTTTCTCCTCTTGCTACCGAGACACAGCAGTCTGTCTTTAAATCTCACCTCCGTTCGTGGTCGTTTCCCTCCGGTGAAATCAAATTTGTCTCGAGTCAAGCTGCTTATTGAATTAAGCTCTCAAACACAGGTAGAGTGCTGGCCGAACAGACAACATGGGCCTTAAAGACCACCTCGGGCTGCCTGCTTATACTGTTAAAGGCCTCTGTGTTTGTCTTGATTTGATTTACCAAGGGCGGTCAACTCAGCTATCGATTCTGCATCGGGTTACTCAGGTTTTCCTCTTTGTGGAATAATGCCACCTCTTAGCAAGCCGAACAAGATTAAACTGGGATTTGAACAGATTTGGAATGAAAGTTTTGTGCTTTTATTGATCGTTTTCTGTGAAGTTAGATTAAAAGTTGTAGGTTATTTCTTATTTTCTGATTTCTCTCAGAGAAAAGAAGGTAAAATGGACAAAATAAACCTAAATCTTATTTTGTGTTTATTTTTAACACTTTTAATTACATAAATTCGGTCTAATATTCCCATTCATTAATTTAAAGTTGACATTCAGAATTTAATATTTATTGGTTGAAATCCTTTTAAAAGTGCCTTCATGAGGTACAAACTCCCATTGACTGGACTCATTGTTGCAACACCACCAGCACCAATAAACACTCACACGTTTTGGACTTTATTACTGTTTTATTATGAAGACTTTGAATAATGAGCCAATATACTTGGAAGAATATAGAAAAGTTAAATATATATATATGCATAAAACATACAATAAAAACCCTGCACATAGACCAACAGGGAGAGTTATAAAACGTAAATGACCCACGGTGTGTGAGAAGCAGCCAGCTGAACACCAAGCATTATTCTTTATTATGAAGACGACTGCTGCACGTTCGCCACGCGCTTAAGCTCATTTGTCTGTTTTTCAAGTAATAAAAGCACAAATATTGGCAATGCAGCTGCAGAAGTGGAATACCGATTTCCTGAGCGTTTAAATCAGCAGTTTCAGCTCTCGTTGCTGAGATGTGGGTCAAATGCTGCTTCAGTGTGGAGCAGTAAAAATACGGAATACAGCTGCTAGCATCCAGCCGAGTCTGCATGTTTCAAACCGTTAGCCAGAAATCACTCCTTTTAAGAGCTGTAGTTTTGACTATAGGAACTTACAGATCATTAGTTGATGTCAAATTCATTTCTAAAATATAACAGTTTGTTAAAGTTTGGGATTTTGTTCATCAGCTTTGAGTTTTATTAACTTAGGCCAGTAAACCATAGCAGTGAGCTTTAGAGGAAACTTTTGACAGTTTCATGTAACCTGATTCTGTCTGTTTCAGTTTTAGTGGAAGGTTAAGTTGATGGTCTACTGCAATAAGAGAAAGTAATCTATGTTTTTATCTAACACTCTGTAAATATTTGAACATACTCTGGTGTGAGGGTGAAAAGTCCTTTAGCTTGTTAGGTCAGAATCATTTGAGGATGTGATTATTAGTGTTATTATTACTGTTGATCAAATCAGAGTAAAGTTCAACATCTTTCCAAAAATGTTTTGCTTTCCTCCAGTTTGGTTTGTAATAACATCAGTTCTTCTCACATTTGTCACATATCTGCAGAAATTGGCTGCTTTACGTTCAGCATGCACAGCTGCAGAAGTGGAATGCAGCCCTCATATAATACCTGTGTTTTCCCTGCTCTTTTAAGTCCAAATCCACCTATTAGGTTGTAAAATGAGGGAGCAAAATCTGTAAGATACAAATCGACTCATTACCCTGCAGACTAACTGTTTTTCTGGTTAAAGCGCTTTAGGCTTAGTGTGGTTGTTTAGCTCAGTTGGATGCAGTTATTTAATTTAGGAGACGTGAGTTGAGCTCTGTGGAGCTATTTTCTTAGTAAACTCAGCTAAATGCTATGTTTTATTTGACATCTAAATCTAGATGTTTAGAAAGTTTTCACCTTTAGGCCAATTCAGCTCAGTTTTAGCCCAGACATCATTTAAATACAAGAAATACTCACTCACACGATGCAGGAGCAGCAAGGACTTCAATTCCTGGTTTTGTGTGAATGTCTTGCACCTTTAAATAGAAAGATAACGCATTTTAGTTTATCCTGTCTTTCTCAGTCAGAATGAAAATCAACCGGTAACCATCAGCTTCCTTTACTAACAGGCTGAGTTGGACTGAACCCCAAAATAAAGTTGGCTAGGTCAAATAGCTACGACATTTTAAACCCTTAGATGTTGACACCAAGAAAAATTAAAAACAATAAAATAGGTTTTCCATTTTTCATTTAACTGGGACAATACAAGTTATAGTATAATGTAAGGCAATATCAATGTAATATTAATAAAAATGCTAATATTAAGGTAATGGAAGGTAACAGGTAGTACTGGTGATCTTTTTATTTAAAGGCATACTATGCAGTTTTGGCTTGTTTTTAGCACCCCCTAGTGTCCGTTTTAAGCCACTGTCGTAAAAACGTTAGCCTTGTCTTTACTCAGAAACATCTAAATGTCTCCTCAGCCTTCATTGCTTTCTACAGAAAAGAACTAAAATGTGTTTTAGTCATCGGTAAATGTTAGATTTTTAGTCTGTTAGCAAATCAGTACATTTATAGTAAATAGTAAAGATATTTTTTACAGTTTTAAATTAAAAAGTAAGTAATTCAGATCATAAATCTGCACCTCTTTCCAAAAACAGGGATGGACTATCTCCACTGGTCCTCATAATGAAAACCAGAGTACATTTATAGTATTATTTATATTGATTAGATATAAGATAATAGTTATTATTTACTAATATTAGTTATTATTTATTGTGTTTCTCTTTGTTGAAATGTGTTTATTTGCCTTGTTTATTGAGTTTGCAGCTATTGAACAAAAAACCCACTTTCTGATGTTTGTTTCACTCATATGAACTTCATTAGACAGGCTTTGTATTGAGTGAAGCCTCCACACACACACACACCTACACACATGTACTCATTCTGTCCATTGCAGCTCGCGGCTGTTTCCCTTGGTGCATGCCATAACCAAAAGCAGTTGTGTTTTTCTTTGGGAGCACCTGGCCTGTTAGCTGCTCTCATTTCCTCTCTGCCTCTTCGCTTCATCACGTGTTTTATTATGTTGAGTTTTTCTCAAAGCTCTTTTGTTGCCCAAATGGGAAATTAGTTGCAGAAATACGAAATGCTATATTTTGTGTGGTAACCCTGGATTCAGGAGACGTTTCTTTTGGATTTTGTTGAGCATTTTACTGATTTGATATTTCTTAAATCCAATAAGTTCATTATCAGATGATATTCTGCATTTTAACGGGGAAAAAGATTTATTTAACTAGTCTAACTTAATTCTTGAAGATGAGTTTTTATCTCCAGGAAGCATTTCTAATGTGAAACTCAAATGCTGACCTAGAACTATTTGTAATTCTCTGCTTTAATTAGCTTAAATATGGACACTGCTGCAGGCGTGAGTGGTTATCTCTGAGTTGTAATGGTAATTATTGTGAAACATTACTTAGCTAAAGGGCCTCTTTAATTCTGTTTTCTAATTTAAACACTTTCTTACAATTTCCTCAAAAACCAAACAAGGATTCCTTCAATCTCAACGTGACAGGACCTTGTGGGGGTTTTGCCCTCCGCCGTAACTCATTGTTGGCTGAGTTCGTTTTTCCTCTGTCGGAGTGGATCCGCGTTGTGTGTCGGTGGCTGCGCCCACGCGTCCTCTGATTAATGACTGTGTCTTTTATCCTCCCCAGACTGCCATTCGAGCAAGATGTTGAACACGGCAACGTGGCCCACTTGGGTGACTGTGACGGTAAGAGAACTGATTTTCAGTGTTTGTAAGTGTAAAAGCAAATGGCTCCCTTGTATCTGCCCAGATCTTTACATAAGTTGCACAGCAAACAACGAGGCAATAAAAAGAAAAGGAGCTTGTTTCATCCACAAATAAACACAGAGACGAGTCCCGGTTTACTTCTTCTTTTCTCCCAAACGGAAGATTCAACTTGTTCCATTGAATGTTTGTTTTAGTGAACTTTCCTCCTCTCTGTTTATTCTGTGTTTACATGCAGGTTCTGTTCTATCTACTTATATTTAATTATATTCAGCTCCAGTTTGAAGTCTTTTTTCCTCCTCTCCCCCCCCCCTCCCTCTTCATATCATTATGAAAATAGAAGTGGTGAAAAGCAAGCCATAATCTCCACTGTAGATGCACAGAGGTTTTTAAGATACTCCCCTGACATCGCCTCGCTTTGATCTGAGCGCTAATTCTAAGGCGTGCAAATTAATCCTTTACTTCTGAAAGTTGCCCGAGTTCATGCGCCGTGCTCTCCGAGTGGAGAACAGATAAATACTGAATAGTGGGAACAAGTCTAATCCTGTTTTAGACGGGCGCTCCTGTTTGATGCTGCGCTCTCACTTCACATCCTCTGACCGGTAAACCACAGGGGGTGACCTCTGTAATGGAGGGCTGATGCTCATTTTGTGCACGCTGGCGTTAAGCTAGTTATACGTCTTCACTAAGTGGCACTTTACTGATCGTACATGGGAAATTTTAAAAAGGGTAGTTTTTACACAGATTGCATTTTTACATTATTTGGAGAAATTAAGGGTTTTAAAGAAAATACTGACCTACTGAACAGAATCTCACAAGCTGAACGGATCATAGCACTCTATTAAAAGTCTTTCTGATTAATCTTTTTTGTCAGCTCTCTCAAAAAACTTTAAAAGATTCAGAGGCGAGACGATGTTCAAACCTCTGCTGATCATTTACTGCTGCTAAGAGCTGCTGCTGGTCTCCCTTGAACACATAAACACATGATGAGGTCCTCTGAGATGATGGTGTGCAGCGCTCTGGTATAAAGTGACACATAACGATGCGTCCTGATCTCTAGCCCTGCCTTTGAGGGAAATCTGAGCTCTTAGTGATGCTTTTTGCTCCGTCTGATTCTGTGCTCTGAACAGCGCTGGTGTGAAATGAGCAGGAGCTGCTGGATTTGCAGCAGAACATGATAAATATTGGCTGCTACCATCACTTACAGCATTTGCCTCAGATATCATAATGAACTCGATGCCATCTTTTTTATCAAATCTCCTTTTATATTTAACACGTTTATTGTCTTTAACAGATTTCCTCCTTTGAGGGTGTTTTTCTGTTGGATGACGTTTGTTGCAGCCATCTGCAAACGCAGCACTCAGTCAGAGGAGAACAGAGAAACAGCTTCAATAATCTTGTTATGACAAACTGTCACTGACACTGCTAAGACTTTGAAAAGTGCCTGCTTCTCTTTGTGTCTGTCAGCGTTTCTCCTTCATGTGCCTTCGTACAGGACACATACTGTACGTCTGTGTACACACACATGTGTTCTCACAAACTCCAGAGGGATTTGGATTGGTTTAACAAACGACAGGCTTTTTGCCTGATGAATATTTCATATCTCTTATATTGGACGCCTTCCACCTGTGCGCTTCTTGACCCAGCAGATGAGAGGAGAGTCGTGCACCGGCTGGTTTATCTGTCTCTGGGAAAAAGGAAAAAAAAGTTGGCAAACTCATTTTCTTCTTTTTATGTGAGTCACTCTTTGTAGGTTTATGTCAAACTAAATCTCTCTCTCTTTCTGGCTTCCAGCCACTTTTCAAAAGGAAAGTATCTCCAACAGGAAAAAAAACTAGAATATATTTAAAAAATTATGCTGTTGAGATTTAAAACTCATCTTAATGATGAATTTATTCTAACTTGTAGATTACAGTTCATCTCTAACATTAAAGGAAACACTTCTCTTTGCCTCTGTGGCTCCTGAGGTCATTCATTATGGATTTTGAGGCATTATCAAGGTTAATTATGCTATTGTTGGAATCATCCTCTCTTTATATGCAGATTTTTTACAGATTGTGGGATCTTTTCCTCAGGAGTTTGGTAGCATTTGATTGAATCTTCTAGTCAAAGTTCTCCCTGCAGCTGGTTTCACTAGAAATTAAATCTACTTCTCAGATAGAAGCTCTTCTTTTTAATGTTTCTTTATCCCTCAAAGTACTTTTTTAACTTAAGTCAATGGTTATTTTGTAATTTTGTTTAATTCAGGTGATTATTAATTAACTAATTAGCCCACAGTTTGTCTAAACACTGAAACAAAAGGTCAAGTTCAGTTAAACTACATCCAGATTTACATTCAGGACAAATATAATATGATTCAAAACCATCAGATTCAGTCATAAAAAGCCAGTAAATACTGGTTAGATTGAAACTTCCATTATATGTCATCAAAAGACAAAAGATGGACACTAACATGTTCGTGGTTGCATGTTGTAGCGTCGCCAAATACGCTATAACCTCTGAACTTTGACCTCTGTGATCATCACAAATAATAACCATCTTTTTCCCAATAACTTGGAATAAAACGACTCTTTTGTTATGTTTAACCTGGATTAACATTCCCAGATCAAGGTCGTTTTTCCGGAAGACTCCACTGGATTCACTCTTTAGTTAATGATAACTCAAAGACTGCCAGATGTCTCCTTCTAAACGTCATTATTCTTAATCAAACTGTTTTAAAATGTCTTAATGTGATTAATACATTTTCTTCCACAGTACTAAGAATGTTGACCCAGCTTCGGTATTATTTCATATACATACTTTTGCTAAAAGGTTAATTTAACTTCACTACTCATTTTTACTTGTTTCAAGTAACCAATAAGAGTTAGCGATCTGAGTCATGTGACAGTAAGAATGCCCGTTCATTCGTCCACGTTTTCTAGACGCTTCTCTGAGACTTCCATAGCTCATCCGAGCCCGGAAGCTCTCAGTTCTGATTCAGTCTCGAGTCAGACAACACACTTCAGCTGTCAACTTGCTACACAGCGAAGCTATTTGCCAAGTAACCGGCTCTTCCTAAGACGGTACCATCAGCTCGTCTGAGCCGATGAAACCAGCATCCCTCTGAGGTCAGGCACCTTCAGTCTGACGCTCTATCATGGGAATGCTGGCCTCCGATGCTCCCTGCTGGAAATGGGTCCGCTAGCTCGCATCCTGGACATCGACGCGGCCTGAGGGGGCTCAACCAGCTCCTGGAGGAACCAGACGGTTGTCGGGGACTATCACCCTCAAACGACTGTCCATCCATGCCGAGGTGATCCACAGAGCGGCCTCAGTGAGTCACCACAATTCTGGTAAAGCTGAAAGGCCTACTTTGATAAAAGCTAACAACTTTAGCTCACTCAAACTAGTAACTGATCCATCAGTAACTCTTCCTCTCCAAACCAAATTTAATCTAAATTAACAAACCCTAGTCTTTACCACCATAAGACTCAGATTACTAAAATTTATTTAAAGATCAATTCAGAACACAAAATACCATCGTGTCAAAAGCTCAACCTTCTTACCTCATGCTAACTGCTTCTCTGTTGTACTGTTCGTCCGTCTTTTCATAATAAACTCATAAAGTCTAATTCCTGAGTTCAGACTTCTATTCGTCAATATTAAAATACATGATCTACTCACTGTAACGTCAGCAGAGCCTAGGGTAACTGTGAAACCATTATTTTAGTCAAGGTAGCTGAGCCAAACCAGGTCAGTGTAAAACCGGCAAAAACTAACTTAATAATCTCACAGAAGTGTGTGCCAATTATAAACCATAAAAATAGAGTTTATAACGCTACAATGTGTTAATGATAATGAAACTTCTTCACTGAATTTTCATTTGCATCACTTTTGCAATCAACCTGTTCATTTACCACAACCTTTTTTTCTATTTCAAGTCTACAGAGTCTGCTTTATGCTCCTCCACAACCTCTCCTGTAACTCCTCTCTCTCCAGTCTCACTGATTTGAGAGCAGCCTTGTCGTCAGACCTCAGAGGGAGATGGATGGACGGCCCTACTCAGACCTCAGCTAACTGCCTCTTCTTTTCCCCTTAACCAGAGGGAAGCAGAAGCTGGAAGGAGAATCGATTTTCATCTCCTCTCCTGCTGATGGCAGTCGAATAGATATCAGGGGTGATTCTGCAAGGGGAAAGGAAGGGGGCTGGGAGGAGCAGGGATGGGGATGGGAGGCTGGGTCGATCAGACGGAGGAGTAAAGAGCAGAGCAGAAGGTAAAGGGATTGAGAGATCATAGGAGGAAGGCAAACTTTGAGGATGAAAAGGGCAAAGTGTTTCAGAGGATAAGAAGTATGGACTCATGTAGGAAGTTTATATATTTCCTAGCGTTATTCACTTGTTTTTGTGCCTCTGTGGTCATTTAATTTCCAATTTCTTGGTTCAAGCTATAGTTTTGTTTGCCAGCCTGATATTTGTTAGCATCGTTCTGCTCTTGGAAGCTGCATCCTGTGTTTTGAGAGCAGGAAATGCTACAGGGAGGCGAGAGAAGCATCTGTTTCCAGGGTGCTTGGCTGGACCGATGACAAACGGGCTACGAGTGCCACCGTCGTCTCCTGTGTCATGACGCCAGCTCTGCCCTCCTCCGTTGGCTCGCGTCCAGGCCGTAACTCTGTCGAGGCGGCGCGCAGACCACCTGCCTCACGCACTCTTAATCTCTTCTTTTCATTATCTGCTGCCCATCTCTTTCTTTCACCCAACTTGTGTAGTTTGCATCGTTCAGCTTTTTGTCTCATTTGTCATAAAAAATCAATGAAATGAGGATAATGTTCTTGGCTACATCACTAAAGGAATGTCTTTCTGCTGCGTCAGAACACCACAGAGTGAGATCTGTTTCAAAATGGGAAGCTGAGTGTAGCTGAGGGTATTGACTTGTGGTTATATGTGATGCTCTACGCATTTATTGGAAGCAATAGTAACTCATACTACCTCCCTCCAGTACGGCCATATATTAGGATGTAGAAAGGACGTGCCCTTCCTCTAAACCTGCTTTGATCAAAGCATAGTTTGGCTGCAGAACATCTAATTGAGATGAAATGTTGTGGGAAGGATACTCCTGATGAAAGAGCTGAGGTCAGAGGAATGTCTGGATTCAATTATGCATCCGTTTGTATGTGCGCAGGTGTTTTTACTGTACGTCTATTAGTCTCAAGGTTTAACATTTTCTGTGGCACTAAGAATACACAGATCACAACACGCCTGATAGGTTACATGTTGTAAGTCGCTTTGGATGAAAGTGTCTGCTAAGTGAGTAAACATGAACAACAGCACAAACATTGTGCGTGCGATTAGCATGAAACATTTTTATAACACTAGTATAACAGTAGGTGTTGTTAATGAGAAAATAATAAGAAAACAGCAGGAATGTCAGCAGAAGAAGAGTTGTACACTGAAATGAGAGTTCTAGATCCACTTGTAGATGTATTTCTGTGTGGTGAGTCCAGCCTCTGACTGTCTGCCCAGGGCAGCTGTGGCTAAAGTGAAGCTAACTGCCATCAGCGTGTGAATGACTGTTGTGTTGTACAGCACTTTGGGGAGTGTAGAACGCTCTAGAAAGTGCTCTATAAATACGGGACATTTCCCATTTACATGCATGTCCATAAATCAATGCAAGTGATGCACCAAACTATCGTCTGGTGCTCAGATTTGGACCGATATACATATATGTAAATATGCAAAGAAAATGTCACCAGAGTCACTGAGTAAAGAGTCGACTCTACATCTGTTTAGCAGAAAACGATGTGTTTGACGTTCAGCTTTTCCTTTAAGGACAATGATTTTATGACACATAGTGTTTAGTTTGACATAACGTGGGCTCTTAATGATCCAAGGCCATTCATTTTAATTGGTAGGAAAGTCCATCATACAGCGGTAATAATAACACATTTCTCCTGTAATTTTCCTTCATATCAGATCAGCGATGTTAATACGGTTCAGTCATGGATTTAATGAAACACTCCTAACACTCACTTTGATCTTTCTTTTTTAACACATAGACTGTTAATTTTGATATTTTTAGAGAAATCCTTAAAAATCTGTAATATAATTTTAAAAAAATCTTATATTTTAATGATGTCTATTTAAAAGCAATAAGTGCTCCTTTATAGTTGTTGCTCTTTGAACTGCATCAACAGACCTAATAGGAAACCAAAAACTTCTTAGAAGTGTTTCGGACTCAACCTGCTGATACCGTTTTCTTCCTCCTGATAAAATATTAATCCCCTATTTAGTCTCCTTTTACAATCCAGTCCCTTCTGCATAAACCGGGCATTTAAAACAAGCTTTGAAAAATGCACAAATTATCTAGTGAACTCATTTGAGCCCAGAGTTTGAGCTTGATATTTTTCCTCCAGGAGAAAATGATCTCTTAGCCAGCTCTGTGTGAACATTAGTGTGTAATCAACTGCTCCTGGATTTAGTATTAATGATGTTTAAGGGGAGCAAACTTAGTGGACAGAAACCACCAAGTGAAGCGCTTTGCATGTGTGTGCATGGAGACATGCGATAGTGTGCGTGTGCACCAGAGATGAGCATGTGTGAACATGCCTGTGACGGGTGATGTAAACTGTTTCTGCAAACGTCGTAATGAGTTGATTTAGGTTCAGCGTACGGGACGTCGGTTCCACTTGCAGCAGGTCGTCTCCGCGTGTCGATTGGACGGCTTCTATGTCGTGACCTTTGCTGACAGGCCAATCAGTTACAGCCTAAACATGAGCTGATCCATATGCCATACTGCCAACTTCACTTTTTTAATTTGCTGCACGAAAAGATTCATATTCAGCTCTTCATGTTCCTTTATTTAATTTAGCTGTTTACAAGCTTTTGAGAGGAAGTGAGTCAAATTATGTTTGCACAGACAGCTCATCAGCTAAAGTCAACTCTGTTAAACTAGCCATCAAATACTAGTAGGAGGCGGTGTGTGTGTGTGTGTGTGTGTGTGTGTGTGTGTGTGTGTGTGTGTGTGTGTGTTTCAGCTGCAGAAGCATCCTCCTTCAACACCGTTCCATTTCATCACTTTCCTCCATTCTCTGTTTCCTCTCCGTTGATGAAAGCAGAGGCAGGCTTTTCGACAAGTGCCTGCATCCAGACTGGCGCGCGAACACTCAGCCACACATGCACATCGTTCGCCACCCGTTTCGGTTTGAACTCACTCAGCCATAATGACATAGCTGGTGTTGCTGCAGTGTAGCTACAGATGGAAGCAATTATGGTGCTGTGAAAATATTTCCTGAAGAAAAGGCCGTGTTTTGACTGTTCGAACAGCGGGGACGCAGTCGCCCGGTAATTGAGGTCCACTAAAACATCAATGAGGCGTGAGCTGATTGGATTGTCATAGCGTCACGTTAGAGAGGATGACGCTCATTGTGGAGGCAGGCTTTCTGTCAGGTGGTTGGAATGTCTTTGTGTCGGAAGATAAATTTGTCTGCAAATTAACGCCCGAGGTCCTGGTTAATTCTGTTCTACTCGCTGCGGCTTGGGAAGAGTCCTGCACTGAGCCAACATATTACTCTGCATTTACATGACAGCAAGTTCAGACAGAGAGCCTTAAGTCTGCAGATGATAAATGTGTCGTCCTGCAGCCTGAAACCCAACAGAGAGACAGAGACAGGAAATGAAAAAGAAACAGTGTTGGAAGGGAAGGAAAAATGTTTGATGCAGTGTCTTCTTTCAGGAAGAGAGACCTCGCTGCCACTTTCCACCAATCGTCACTGCCTGTACTGTCACTCCTGCCACTCAGAACCAGAGGCCAAGGCTAGATGATCAGATAGAGGGACTGTGGTTTGTAGCCGTTCATCCTCAGACCACAGAAGACCACTAAAACATCTCCCGTTCCAAGAAATTTCAAAATCAAGTCCCACACTGAATTCTGAGCTTCAGCTTGTAAAATACATCCATCCTTATGATAAGTGTCATATGCATGAGTGTGTGTTTTAGCACTTTAGAGGAGAAAAAAAGAGAATTAGTTTCTGCTTTAAAGAGCTCTGCGATAAAGAACGGTGGATTGAGCGCCTGGGAAGCTTGGTGAGGAGTCCTGGAGGCTTCGACTCTTTCATCTGATTTTCTTTCCTCTGAGTCCTTCCTCTGCTCCTCACATCTCCCTCTCCACAGTGGGTGCTTCTCAAAGAGCCTTGAAAAACACAGAGGGCTGGCTTCACCCTTCAGCGAGCGGCAGGTCCGTGCTGATAGATGGGTGTTTTCAAGGACTTGTTGAAATGAGCTTGTGTGTTTTGGGGGTCTGAAAATAACAGCCTAAAGTTACAGCCCCTAAACAGGGTATGTAAATCCTACATGTCGTTTGCAGATGGGGGGATAAATCTTGGAATTATTGTAAAGCCTCCAGACTGTATCATGTTACTTACATAATAAATCATAATAAATGCAATAGGCAACTGACATAAAAATGTCTCGGAAATGAGAAAAATGTTTTCACTGATTGCAGGGAAATAAATGAAGTCATTTATTTGACTAAACTGTGAATAAGGTCATTGTGCTTTTAATTTAATATTATTTATTAATTAAAAAATCTATTTAAGTTGTAACCTACTGTTATCTAAAATAGAATAGACCGTATTCATAATGAGCCTTTGAGGTTGTTGCTTTTATTTAATTTGTTTTACTTTTAGCTCCAGAGAAATCCCAGATCCAAGCTTTATCTGATGCTGCTGCCTGAACAAATGATGGGAAGAAAAACAAAGAGACGTGAAGAAACTCTGCAACACATTTCACCTACATTTCTTACTTTTTATAATATCAGCCGCCTGTTTTTGTAATGAAGTAGTAACACAGTGCGGTGCATAAAAACGACAATGCATAAAATATTTTATGCTGCTTATTAACTAGCTGTTACTTTGACATATTTGTCAAAATTAGGTTTTTATTGGAATTTGTACAACATTTAATGGTAAATTAGAAGAGGAAAAGTGAGAGGAAAGATTTTATTTTCTTTATAAAGTTTAAGCATTAAAGTAGAGATTAAAGTCAGAACTGTGAGGTTAAAAAGTCAAGCTAAAAAAGCAAATGCAGTTGTGCTCCTGAAGCCTTCTTTATTATCATCATGTGCACATTTTCACTGGTTAAACTACAAATAACATGAAATATTTTCCTGAATCAGTTCCAGATACTGTTATTTTATTATTACTGTTATTATTGCTGAAGCAGAACTACTCGCAGAATTTTGACAATCCTTCAAAATAAGAGCCTCAATGTAGCATAAACTAGGAGTTTGGGAAAGTTATTTGCAGGTTGTGTAAAGCTCTTCTAAAGTATTTATTATTAAAACATATTTTTAAGTATAAAGTTACCATTAACACTCAGCATTATGGGTATTGTAGTTCTTTACACCAAATCTGGGTTCTTTCCTTTTTTATCTCAAAGTATCTTAACTATTAAATGGGTTTCGTTTATGAAATACTATTGATGTTTGTTTTTATTTTGTAGTATTTTGGCTTTATTATAGTGTACTTTAACTTTAAAACCAGGAAACTAAAGATTTTTTATGTATCCTGAGTGGCTCCAATGTTCTTTCAGAAGTTTAATTTTCAGAAGTTAAACATAAACAAGTTTGTGTTGAAATCCTGCATGAACCTGTGAGTCCATGCATGTGCATGACTGAGTCGATGTGTGTAAATGTGCATTAATAAAATGATATAATGGAAGTTCTAATCAGTGCTAAATAGGAGGTTTTGTCCAGTTAGAACTTGGAGATTCTGAGCAGAACCTTCTTAGTTCTGCAGAAGAACGAACAGAGTAATGAAACTGAACATGAGTTGGGGTTTTTTCCCTTCCGTTCAGATAAAATCAACCCTGATGAGCTCCTTTATATCTGCATCACCTCATTTTATCAACACATCACTAACACCAAGATTTTTTTTCACACTTCCTTTCACTCACTCTCACTCTCTTTCTCCCACACTCATCTGCTTTCATCCTGTGCACGTTTCCTGTGACACATCCTATGTGTTCTTCCTGCCTTTGTCACCTCTCTCCTCTATCTGTCTTTCCATCAGCCTCTTCCTTTCACTCTGTGACTCTGAGCTAAAGGATGTGGCCCGGTGACTCGTCCACCTGAAGGGACCACATCACAGATGAGGCATCTCATTATGTGTTTTGTAAATGAACAGAACTGGCGGCGGGTGCTGGAACAAATGGGTTGAGCGCAGTTCAATCAGCCACCCAGATGGTGTGCCGCCCCAACACGAGGTCTAATGGTTTAATCATTTTGTTAAACCTTGAGAAATTTGTATCGGGACCGAGTCCAACACCTCAGCTCTGGGGGCGTTAACATAAAAACAAATTGGTGTGTGTTTTTAACAGGTGGGTGTGTAGATTTGCACCGCAGCTGTGATGTAATATATGAATAGCATGTGAGAGAGTGATTAACTGAAACTGTGTGGTTCACACGTTGGGAATGAAATATACGAACCCTCTGGGTGGATCGTTAAGACTAATTCTATGCAGGATCATTCTCTAATTCATTACCTGCAGCCTGTGTGTGTATATTTATTATTGCTCTCCACGTTTTGCAACTAAAACTGGAATATCAATCAGCATAAAAAAGCACAGCCAAGGCTGTAACTCATATGTACAGGAAAATATAAAAAATGCATAAAGCTGGGAAGATCTCTACCATTGGTCACAGTGTCCATCAGTGGATTTGTTTGGATTGGATCTAGCTAGCCTAGCCTGCTAACAGACTTATATGGACCTGCTGAAAGTTGACCATTTTTGAGAAACAAGACCTTCTGATATAATCATATCCACAAATTCAGTGAACTATCTGACTGCAGCTTAGGGTGAAAAATATTTGAGACCCCCTCAAAAAAAAAAAAAAAAAAAAGTGAGCCTATAGATTTTAATTATATGGCATCCTTCCCAGAAGCAAACCTAGAGTTACTTTACTTTCCCCAGGCACACATTTTTCTATTCTGCAGGCACAAAAAAGGAAAAACAAACCAAAATGAGAGTGAATTAAAAATTAGTTGTCCTGGGTAGCTAGAGGAAGTGAGAGATGCAGGAGAGGAATGCGAAAGGCAGAGAGTCATGCAGGTATGCGATTATGCAGACATCTCTGCAAACCTTGACTTTGAGTCTGATCTGTGCTCACTAATGAACCCAGCAGAAGACCTGAATCCATCAGCAGAGTGTTTTCTTTTCTTTTTGTGTGTGTAGGTTTTATGGAATTTTAATTACAAACACATGGCTGGTGTGCATAAATGTTTCAACATATTGATCAGCTGAGTGCAATGCGGGCTCGTCTGACAGGCCCTCAGGATACAAGGCCGAATTTTTCTTAAAACCAAAGTTATTCCGAATTCTCCTGCAACTTGCATAAACCAGGCTCTTTAAAAAAATGCTGTCAGGGAAGGATTGTAAATGGTTTTACAGTCATCCAGAGAGTAAACACAGTTTACGAGCATCGAGGTTTAGTCCAAGTAAGGAACTGCTTTTTTAAAGAACACGTTCCTCCGTTCTTAGTTTGTTTCTGTGCCTGAATAAAACAGGCTGGTTTGACAGATCGCAACATGGGGCGCTCTGTATGTTTGTGTGAGACGCAAAAATAAATTCAGCACCAGAAATGGAGGATAAGATATCTGCAAGGAAAGTAATGCCGACGCTGGACACAAAAATAGAGAGAGAGAGAGAGAGAGAGAGAGAGATCTTGGGGAGGAAAAGGTGAAAAAGTCTCACGGCAAAAAAGTGCCTGCAGTCTTTCAACGGAGGAGAAGGAAAAGAGGATAATGAGCAAAGTCACTCAGCCATGATAGCAAGCAGTGTGGGCATTTTCTTATTAACACACACAGATTCATACATCTATGCAAACATATTCACAGCAGAGTGCACGTGTTCGGCCATGTGCGCTCCCCCCTCATCACTTTGTACATAAACAGATTAACTTTATGCAGAGAAATGGTGGATTCTGGAGATGAAAGCTCGTCAGATCACTGGCTCTTCCCCTCACACAGTCGTAACCTATCTAGCTTAGAAGTGTGTGCTCGTACCATCGACGGGTCCACTGGGAAGCTGTGAAGTCTCTTTGTTCTGTTTTGATGTGCTGTATTTCTAATACATGTATTTCAACTCTCAAACTGCAAAAAAAAAAAAGTTTCCCGGCTTGGCTTTTGATTAAAAAACTTATTGAACCGTAGGCAACCTCAGAATGGTTCCCAAATTAATTAGTTAGCATCTAACAAGGCCAGAACCTCCGCAGTCATCAGAACCAGAGTGGAAACCAGGCAGGTGACTGGATACCAGTGGAGGCTCTGGAAACACGTCTTATTTCTAAGAATAATTTAGCTTTATTACAAACGTTGATGTCATTACTCCATTGTTTTAAACAGCTCGTGAGCCTTTTTTTTGTTTTGGCTCAAATAATGTCGATTTGAAACTAAACTAAAACAAGTGAAAACAAATCTTTTTTTTAAGTCTCAAGTTTCCTACAAGAAACTTTTCTTTAAGTTGTGGGGATAATAAAAAGAGCTATAGCCTTGTGTTACACAAAAGTGCCACAACCACTCCTCCTACGTCCAT
Source organism: Callopanchax toddi (assembly GCA_006937965.1). Classification (NCBI taxonomy): domain Eukaryota; kingdom Metazoa; phylum Chordata; class Actinopteri; order Cyprinodontiformes; family Nothobranchiidae; genus Callopanchax; species Callopanchax toddi. The sequence continues at coordinate 2,545,018 of SSNR01000011.1, forward strand.
ATGCAGGCTTTGTCGCCTTTTTATAAAGTACAGATACCAAAGAACACATTGTGTACTTCTCAGAGGCTTCAACAATAACAACAGTATCTGATGCCCTCATGGTGAGAACATGCAAACAGAAGAAACAAAGACTGGCATTTACTTCTCAGTGGTCAGTTTTTAGGGACCTTTGGAGGTAAAAGCCTCTGAAATATTTTGGGGAAAAGTAAAATTTATGAGTCTAGTGAAATGTGTCTGAAACACCTTCGTCTGCTTATCTAAGAGCTCATTTGTCTGAGTGCTTGTTTTTCTGGAGGTCACCGCAGCGATTCTGTTGTGTTTCCAGTAATTACTCAAATGTTTTACACTTGCTTTATTTCCAAAAAAACAATACCAGGAGCAATAAAAACAGAAAGCAAGTTGTTACAAACTGAAATCATTCTTACCACCAACGAAAAGGTGAAAGGTGTGCAATAAAGTTTGTGCATGTGTTTGTTTGTCTGCAGTGATAGAAAAAAGGAAACTTTTCAGGAAGTGAGCATTACACGTAGATCTGGGGTCAGCACAGTTCAAGATGGCTTCCGCAACTAATCGACCTTAGAGAACACAAAAAAAAAGGATATAAATCGGTCAAATTTACAGATATTGATCTATAGTTTGGTGTTATATACTAGATTTGCTCATAACGACTATAACGCCATCATTTCTGAATATAAGGTGATGAAAAATGTTGGACAGTATGCATTCCTTCAAGGAACTTTAACCTGGATGTTTGTCATTGCTGATGATGGGTTATAATGATCCTTTCATTCATACGATTGTCCTCGTCTGATTTGTGTTTGTGTGAATCGTTGAAAGGAGCAGCCAAGTAATGATCATGGAGAAAGCACGTTTTGCTGAGTTACAGCAGCAGAGCTTTTCCATTATTTGTCAGTCACCAGTTAAATGTAAGAGGAGAAAACAAAGATTTGAAGACAAACAGAAAAAAATTCACATGCGCCAACAAAAATCACTATTCGATGAGCAACAAAAGCACGGCTTTGCTTCTGAGGGAACAACCTTTTATTTGAAAACGGGAAAGTTTCTCACTTTTAAATATTTTAAGTTATTATTCCAATCATGCTGCCACTCTTGGTATCAAAGGAGCAGCGGGCACAAGAGAGATGTCAGGAGGGGATTATCAGCTAACAAGAGGATCAGGAGCAAGGAAGGACAACACAATGTGAGGAGGAACTTAATTGAATACCAAAGGAGAACTGAAACTACACGCGAGCTGCTTTGTGCTTTAAATTTGACAGTTACCTTTTGCAAACATCCCCACTTTAATCATCTTCTATCCCCTTTTATTGCCTCAGCTTTTCTTTTCTTTATCTCCCCCTCCCTCTCCTGTACTCTCAACTCCTTTTGTGTCTCCTACTTTGTCTCCTTTCCTCTCCCTTCCCGTCCTCGTTTACACCGTAATTGGAGCTGGAAGCCTCAAGACAAGCGGCTCAGTGTTCGTCGAGCTGACAGCCAGCCTGTTGGCATCTATTAAGCTTTAATAAGTGAGCAGAATCTGGGAAGAGGAAAGGAGCTGAAGGGAGGACAGAGTGCACAAACAGCTGCTTTTATTGTCACCCCTGGTAGGATGCAGCAAAACAAGCCACAAAAACACATATACCCCAAAAAAATCTGTATCTTTCCAGCCTTTCGTTCTTATCTTAATCCCTTTTTTCCACCAGCTTAAGACTCCATCTAGATGTGAATCCAAGAAAGACATACGTATGGGATAAAGCAAGCTGGCAAAATAATTATTCTGAGTGTTGAACTGAAAGAGCAGAGAAAACCATCTTTAGTCCGACTCCATTCTGCAGATAAAATGTCAGAACGAGCAGCCACATGGTACTAACACACAAATCTGTCGAGGCCACTGCTTCTGCCAGAATATGACAGCAGCATTATTGCACCATGCAGGATTTAATCTAAAGTGCCACACTGCAACCTTGAACCGCAGCAGAGATAAATGTCAGAGAGCAACCTTTGCAGCTGAGCGCAACAAGAATATTTCCAGATGTGGTGCGTGTCAAACTAAAGGTTTGTGGTTAATAAATTTCTCTAATTGTTTGATGGTTGCAGCTCTTTGTTTTAGTTTATAAAGTGATCAAGGTTGCGGTCGTGTGTGTGTTTTGTGTTTTTGTGAAAATGACTTTATCCTTCAAATCGCTGTTTCCAAACAGAGCTGCAGCCCTGAAAACGTCCCTTTTACTGAGGAGAGGATCTTTAATGTGACTGAAACTGTTTTTAGAGCAGCAGATTGGACTTAATCAAACAAAAATCTGACCGATGTGTAAAGAGCCTAACGATATGTTCAAAATGAAAAAGAATAACGTCCATTCGTGGATGTGGAACAGTGAATCAGATCTTCCCCCTTGTGGAGCTGCTGAGGGGGTCATGGGAGTTTGTCCAGTTCACATGTGTTTTGTGGATTTGGAGAAGGCTTGGGACTTTGTTTCCCCTGAGGCATTCTGTAGGGGGTGTTGTGGAGCTATGGGGTGACGGGGTCACTTGTAAGGGCTATCCGGTCTCTACAACCAAAGCTAGATCATAAAGTCAAGCTTATGCCCATTGGTCTCCATCAGGGCTGTCCCCTTGTTTTCAGGTCTATCTGTGGTTTTCATGGACAGGATATCAAGGAGTAGTTCTCAAGACTAGTGGCTACTTTGGGATCATCTGGGTCTCATCTTTTTTTAAGATAATGTGGTTTTATCAGTCTTCAAGCCGTCACCTTCAGTGTGCACTGAGGTGGATTGGAGTTGAGTGTGAAGCAGCTTCTCCAAGTCTCAAGCCGTGGTTCTCACCCAGAAAAGGGTGGAGGAATCCCTCCTTTCTTTGCCTCAGGAGGAGTTTAAGTATCTTGGTCAGTTGCTTGCAAGTGATTCCAGGACAGAGTTAGAGACAGACCGATGGACAGGGTTTTCATTTTCCATAACGAGAACATTGCTCAGTCTGGTGGTGTTTGGAGTAGGGCTGCTCCACCACATCAAAAAAAGGTCAGTTGAGGTGTTTCAAGCATCCAACTAGGATGCAACATGGTCACCTTCCTATAGCCACTGGGAGCAAAGCAGGACTTACTGGAGGGGTCATATGTCTTCTCTAAGCTAGGATCTCCCAGGAGGAGCTGGAGAGCATCAAGTCTGGGTCTCCCTCCTGGAACTGTTACCGTTAGAACCGTGGATGAGCTTGGATAAGTGGAATCAGATGGATGGACAAAGCATCTTCTGTAATGTTTTGTTTGAAAACACGTATTTCTTTAGTCATATGCACGGACTTGCTTCAGGAGGAAAAAAACTCAAATTTGAAAAAAAATCAGTATTCAGCATCATTGGGAAACCTATTTAAAAAGAAATGAGGGACAAGAGGGTCGTGGCTTCAAACAAAGGAAGGAATTAAAAGCAAATTTTGCTTAAGTTAACCTCAGTCCAGAAATACTAACAAAGTATTTTCTCAGCTAAACTGAAATCCAACTGATTAATAGGCTTGTATCTGTTTGTATCACTGAGCTTTTTGACTGGTGATAAAGGACTAATTAGCGCTGAGAAGGATATTGATTCAGCAGCACAGCCAGCTGATTAACGACAGGTCTCGATCAATAAAAAACGGGAAACTAGTTGAGGGTATGGATGTGCATCGATGGTGTCGAGGATCCTTTGTCTCAGATTTAAGATGTAATTATAGCTGACAGGAGATGAGGAATGGCTTAATAAATGTCTGGTCTTTGTTAGCTCCACTTTTAGAGAGCAGTTATGTTTTAAAGCCTTTGCTGTAAAGAACTACAACTCAGCAATGACATGACAAAGGAACTTTTATTTCAAAAGCAGCGCTATTGATTAATTTTGTCATTTTTTAAAACTACTTGTAAGTAACTACCGAATGAGTTTTAGTGCTTTGCAGATCCTGCTGCCATGTTGTTGAGTCCACATGATGTGGGCCTGAAAGTCCCACACACACAATCACTGGGTTTTTAAAGCATGAAATAAGTAATTATAGCTAAATGTATAAGAAAAATACATATTTGAACATCAAGCTGCCATGTGAGAACAGAGAACTTCTTTGATGTTCCGTTATTTACATTGTGGAGGCAGGGCCTAAAGCTTCTACTGCAACCAGCCACTAGGGGGCAATGTTACATTTACAGCTTTAACTTCCAAGTTTGATTTGGATGTCTAGCTAATAAAGGATTATTTTCTAACACAGTCTGACTTCTATTTATTTTGTTTAAAATTACCTATTTAAATTCAGGCATATTAATGGGCTAAAATGCATTTTCTAACAGAATAAAACCTAAAGACTGATGAGAACTAATAGGGTTTTTATGTGTTAGACAGTTAGATTTTTCAGTATTAAATGATGGGAGTCTGCATGCAGACACACTAATATGATTTAGTTTTTATTTTCATCACTTTTATTATTTTAATGCCCAGCAGTCAGACAAGTTCAGACCTCTAAGACAGAACACTGATGACCCTTTTCTCTCATTTTTACTGTTTTACTTCAGCTGTTATTTTTAACGCTTTGTTATACGTTTCAATTAATAGGAGAATCTTTGCGTTTTGTTTCTCTGGTTTTTTTAGCTGAAGGGGTTTCGGACTCCCTCCACCTGCAGGATGCAGCTGTGTTTTGTGATGCTGAGCAGGACTACTGTATATCTTTGTGCTGATGTGGTAATTACAGTAAATTACTGGAGGAAAGGGTTTCTTAAACCTGCTTTTTGTTTTTTGTGGCTTCCTGTCAAGTTGTTACGCCTGTTGTGTGTTTTTCTTATTACAGAATCACTGTTGACTTTCTGCTCAGAAAATAAAGTATCATCATTAACTCTTGGTTTTCTATTAAACATTTAACATGTATAGGATCACCACTGGAGGGTTTAATTTGTTATTCTTCAGTTAAATGTGGACATGCAGAGTAACACTTTCCTAAACAAAGCCACAGGCCACATTAATTACCCACTTTGCTGTCTCATACTAGAGGATCTTCACCACAACCAGCTCCCTTTGTCCCCATTCAAAAGACTTTGTCAGATGTTTATTTTTTTGCTGATGTTTATTCATCTATTTCCTTTATTCTTTTATGTGCAGCCTGTAAGTGAGTAAAGAGTTCCCACTTCCTATTAATGAGATCCATTTATTTTCTATGAAGAAGGATTTATCTTCCTGTCCTTGTGGAGGCAGTCTTCCTCTTCTGCTATTGGTGCTGTAATTTAACAACCATTACTACTGTTTGTTTAAGGCCCCAAATGCTCAAGTTTGCTTTGGGCAACTCTCTGTCTTTCTCCATCTCTCTCTTTTTGTAACATGCTCCTTTTCTTTTTTCCTTCATCTGCTTTTCCTCCAATTGTGCTTCCCTTGGCACACTTTCATTGTATTCATTGCTGTTGGTCCCAGGAGCTCGCACAGACAAAAACAACTTTTCCTCTGGCGTTTTTCTAATTGATCCACAGCAGCTTGTGTTGTGATCACATTTTCAATAATTCATCACTATTCCACAAGAATAGAGTTCATTAAATGAATTCATTCAGACGATAATACAGAGTTTCTTAGTTTTATTTGCAGAAATCTGCAGGAGTTATACGTTGAACTAGAGGAGGACATATGTGTCTGTTTAATCTATAGAAGAAGAACTTTTCAGATATTTCAACTGTGATGGAAAAATAAGACTTTGTGACATGTCTTGTGCATAATGAGTCTGAGTCTGATAGCAGGTCATATACATCTCTCTGGCTCTGATGACAGCTGGTTCTTAGTTCTGTGAGCTGGTATGAAGGCAGATCTATTCTGCTGCTTTGCTTTGTGTCTTTTTCATGTAAGTGATCTGCTCAACAAAAATAAATACCTGAGTCTTCCTGTTTTCCACGTTGCTTCACCTGTGATTATTGATTTTACATAAAACCATAAACCATCAGCAAAATAAATCCTAAGGTTTTGTGATACAGGATTATTTTCTTGTTTATGTTGTAGTGTCCTTCACACTGCCTGAGCTCTCACCATAAAATCTGATTTCTCCTGATAACCTCTGCTAAGTCTAAGGCTCTCGTCTCAGAGTTTTTCAAAGTGATACTTTGTTCACGCCATCATTTCTCTGAAATGACCTCATCAGCTTTGATAAATGGTTCTAAAGCATCTGATTTGTGATCACAGCTGCAGCTGTTTTAAAAAGATTCCTATCTCTTTACAGCCTGTCCTTTATTCCTAAAAACTCAGATAAGATTTAACTTGTATTTTTCCTGTCTGGGACCATAGTAAAGATAAGTGGATAGATACACATACTGTAGTATTTATGCTGAAAACGATCTGAGTTTTACGAGTCTTTTTATATCCTTTATAGTCCCCCTCCCTTCAAAGTTTTATTTATATTTTTATGAAATTATATCATCATTTTAGATCTAATGCAGTTAGTGGAATCTGATGTGCTTCTGAGTAATTTAATTTCTGAGTGATAATGCACAATTGTTTGTTCTCACCTCTGTTTACTGTAAATGGAGGAGAATTTTATGGCATGAAAACATTTGGTTATTACTCACCATTAACGCTACTTGGCTTCCCTCCCTGTAAAGCTAATGTTGTGAAACATGTTACGGTTGAGAGCGATTCTCTATCAGGAAGACAGTTATTATAGCCATTAAAATCACCCTCCACTTAATGTAATGAAGCCAATTAACCAGAGCTACCTTGGCTGGAAAGCATGCTCCCATTCCCACCCACAGAGAGCACAGAGAAAATAAGTCATTTAGTTTGTCTGTTCGTTAACTCCCACATGCCTGACGCAGGAAACACTTATGCCATTAAGATGGTTGCGCCAGTTGACTGATGACCTTCTTTCTGTGTATGATTGTATCTCTGTAGGAATGCTGTTCCAGGAGAGTTTCATCGAGGAGCCCGACGGCCTGGTGTCAGTAAACCTGCTGGTGGTGTCTGCGGTTTCAGCCTTCTCCACAGGAGCCATCCTCTCTGGTCTCACCGTCTGCTGGATCATGAGCCATCGCCACCGCCACTCCCGCGGCTCTGCAAACAACGGCAGCCGCCGCAAAAATGACAAAGAGCAAAACATGCTGGGGCAGGGTCGTAGCGGGTCAGTGATGAGCGTAACAAGAACCAGTGGAGGCGAGAGACGCCGCTCACAGGCTGATAACCTGTTTGTAATGCCCAACGGTTGGCCTAAAGGAGAAATGGATCCGGGGTTGCTGCCTACTCCTGAACAGACCCCGCTGCAGCAGAAACGAGTCATGCGACTCCCTGACGGCGACTGGGACCAGAGCCAGACCTTCCTCACCTCTGTGGGGACTCCCTGTCCCAACAACGCTGTCATCTACCTGAGCTCCAAGTTTTTGCACGGAGGCGGTGGAGGTGGAGGTATAGTCCGGATAGAGGACCCAGGCGAGGTGGTGCTGCCCCCTCACACAGATCGCCAGCGTTACCTGATCCTCGCCACCCAACGAGGGGAGCACGGGGGCAGCCGTCCCACCGGCAGCTTGAGGAACTCAGCTGGGGAGTACATCTACCCCGCCACACCACAGGATTCACCTGATCGTCGCAGGGTGGTCTCTGCACCCACTCCACACATGGACTACGGGGAGCCTCGCTGGAGTCACGAGGCGCTCAACTACAACAGCAACAACGGGGTGCCCTATCACTCTCAGCGCCAAGGTCTCATCAGGCCCGACATGCACGGGCCTCGGGGGCTGGGGGAGCTGGCTGAATTCAGCCACCTTCTGGGGAAGAACTTGGGAGAGCATACCCCCAGTGGCCAGTGAGGTAACAGGTGAGCGCTCTCTGAAAACCCATTCCCACCAACAGAAAACTCTGCAGACTTACTGTCCTGGTCGAAACGTACCCCTTTCTGTCCTCTCTCACTGTCATTTAATGTTCTGACATCATTCAGCGAATTGAAGAGAGAGACAGAAATAATTCAACTAAGAGAGAGACTTGAAAGAAAAGAGAAAATCCTCGAACCAGAGATGTTTCTCTGTTAATAATCTGCTTTGTGTCCCCTACTGTTCCTTCAGTGGTGCCTCCCATGGCTCGCCACAGGACAAATAACAAGGTGAAGAGAGGGGTCACAACAAAACAGGAATCCTCTAAAGACTGTCTGAAGAGTTTTAGAAAAAACAGACACCTTTGCTTGCAGCGCCAAATGTGAAAAGCCTCTCTCATTCGCTTGTTTTGACTCCATGGAGCTTCTTTGGGAGGGGAATTTTGTTTCCTGTTGGTTTTCAGACAACAATGTGCTTTATCTTGGATTTCAAATGAGACATAACTGTTGTAGCTGTGCCAGAGGGCATTGACTCTCTCAAAAACAAAAGAAAAGACAAAAAAATCATGCAGTATGTAAGTGTGTGTGGCCACAACAACCCCAACCAGCGTCCTGTGTTAACTGTGAAGTATGGCTATGTAATGAAGTTGGTGAAAACCTTGTTTATAGAGATTTTATTATGTCTACTTGAAGCTTTTGTGTGTTTACCAATCAAAAGTTTGAAAGGTTGACCAGTTAGGGCTCAGGCTCACTTTGTACAGAGCCACGATGAAGTTAAAGGAAGCAATAATTAGCTAAAAAATCAAACGACAATGAAGAAAAAGCCAATTTAATTTAATATTTTTATAAAACTAATCTTTACAGTAACGGTGACCGAAGTTTATGGACGTCAGATAGAGCAGGATTCTGGGAAAAAGACGGTTTGTCCCTTCAGTTCTTGTGTTCCTCACTGCCTGTCTGTAAGCCTGGGTCTGACTGACCTGACCCGAGGCCTCCCTGGGCGGGGCAGCGTATTAGGAGAGGAGAACGTGAGCTGTGGCTGTCTGGCCATCTGACTGAGGCTGCGAGGCTCGGCCACTTGGGAGCTCCATTCAGTCTCCTCTGCCCAACACTGAGCCTCTTTGTGCCCCAGAAGCAGGAAGAAACTGCAGCAACAAATAACAGTTAGAAGTCGGGGACCTAACCCACCAACACGACCGCGCTGAATACCAACGAGGAGGACCGCAGCTCCATCCCGTCATGTAACCCTCCAATCAGGCTCATATCTCTTGAATCGATCGGTTTGGTGAGTCACCTGTGGAGCGGTTCAGGGAGCAGCTGGGGGCTGAGGTCGGCGTTGGTGCCGTCACAATGCTCATCCCTGGTGGCATCGTCCCTTTCTTTCAGCGTATTCCCCAACTAAAACTAGATAAAGACAACAGCTGGTCATAGGTATACTTGGGTGTGGAGTTTTTCTTTCACTACATTGTCTGATGCTGTTTTCTGTTTCTGTCTGCTCTCGTTCTTTTTTTTTTATTCAGATGTGGATATGCTCAGCTTTAATTCATCTGGGTCACGGTGTCATTGAGGTGGTGTTTTTGTGTGTTTCTGTCTGCTTGTGTGTGAGAGTCTCTTAGGGTTTGTATACATCAATGTGTTACTCACGCTGAGAGCAACAACAAAAACAGCAGCTTTGATCCATTTTAATCTCGTTCTCACTTTTCGTCTCTTTTCAACCCCGTTGTGTTTTCCATTAGCGTCTGCCCAACGTTTACAGATAGTGGCTAACAATGTCAAGCTAATGCGTGGGAACAGCCTGCTCTGTACAGTGGAGCAGTATATGGTTTATAAAGTGGTTTTGAAATGAAGCAGGGTTTTGCTCATGCTGATAGATATTGCCAATATACAAACAAGACAAACCAATAAATTTACTTTGGAAAATTTGAACCATTCTTCCATAAGAACCCTATGTTTTTATTTGTGCGTGCTGTCATGGCTTCCCATTTAAACGTGCTGCACATCTCAGTGAATTTATCTGAAAATCTGCAAAAATATTTCAGCATATTTCCTTCTACTTATGTCAATAGATTTATTTGTAATGGTTATTATTGTTGATTTACCAAGATGTCCTCCTTTTAAAGCATTCAGCTTTCTTTTTATTATCGTTTTGTGCACTAAAGTGTTCCTCCTGGTGTGAGTTTCCTGTTTCCAAACACCCATGTACAAATTGACATTGTTGTGGCACCTTTATAATAAACCATCCATCCGTTTCCGCCACCAGCTTTACTAAGTTGGGAATCATTTAGGACTGGAACCTTTTCCAAGAAAAAAGAAACACCTGAATTAGTCTGGATCACATGGTGGGATAAGCGTGCCAACTGGCTGCTCGTTTCGAGTGGCGCTCTCCTGTTCCTCCTCTTTCTGTTGCCATTTTTAAAGTCCCCTTCGCCACAGGAAACAGAACACAAAGTTAGAAACTTCTGCACTGAAAAATAGCTACATTTGATGGAAGGTTTGTGCAGCCTGTACGCGTGAATGAATATAAAATATACAAAGAATGAAAAGAGCAGTTGACCAACAAATTTGAATCTTCTTAAATTGTGAGGTGACAGCAAACATTGAAAGAAAGATTCAAAGGTGCCTAGAAAAGGAAAATAAAAGCTATTTATAATGAATTTTAGTAGATAGATTATTTTTAAGATGATAAAAATCCCCTTTGGGCTTGATCCTGTTCCGACTAGCCATTAGCTCACGAATCCAGTCAGAAATGAACTCCATTTTTCCAGACTGAGGTTGTTCAGAGAGCTTTCATCACTGACACAGGAACACTTTAGGCATAAATCTAGTTCCTGCTCAGAGAAATGTAAACACACTGAACATCTGGCCAGAAATTCAAAGCTATCTGAGGGTTTGTTTCTTTTATTTAATAAAAGTCACGAAAAAGGTTTAATAAAACAGCCCAAAGAAATCTTCAGGCAGCGATAATTTATGAGACAAAACTGTGAAAGAGATTTGAGGCCAGAGGAGGAGGTCAGGCAGGCGAACGTGATGTTACTACATTACCGCCTCGCCGCGTCCGTACAGTGTATTCTTTACACATCCCACCGTGAATCAGGTCATTAGTATTGAGGATAAGGAGCCGAGCCCCCGTCTCTGTCCCCTGTCCCGCCCTCTGTCGTGGTCTGAGTGCTGCTTGTCTGTGTGTGTGCGAATGAGGCCTCTCGATCTTGGCCGGCGTGCCCACTCAGCCGTGTCCTCGCTCCGCATCTCTTCTGGTGTTTCACTAAACATGCCCGATTAAGCAAAGTACATGCCAGGCCCTCTAATGTGCCCCTGAGAAGATTACTGCAGACACATCGGCCCTGAGAGTGGAGCTACTCGTTCAACCAGCTCATTTTGACCCTTTGCTAACCACCAGCCTCACACACACACACACACACACACATGCAGGCCATTTAACAAATTGGGAGCGTAATTGAATTAAGGGCAGAAACAGCGCTTCGGGCCTGACGCAGGCCGACTCCGACTGGTTGGAGGAAAGATTCAGTACATCATGATGTTATCTCACCGACTGCACAATTTGATTACCTTAGTTCAACATTACGAGGCAGCTAAAGAATTCTGGAGTAACCTCACAGAGGAGAGTCTGTTTATCAAAGCCATCATCCTCCCTCGTCTTTACAGACTTCATGCAATTCCCATAACTCCTCATTTAACAGCTGCACTTTGTCTCGTTCCTCTGAGCCCTTTTGATTATGAGCAGGCGATCTGTAAAAGAAAAGTAAAAGCCAGGGTTATGTTTTCATTTTGTTTGCCACTTTAAATTTTTTCTGGTTAATTTAATGAGTCAGGAACGGAAATCAAAGGAACTCGCATTTTATTTTGCATCCAATCCAGTATTTCTTTAGACATTTTGTGCAGAAAATTGCTTTTTATCCTGCACATCCCCTCTCCAAAACACACCCTGTGGTTTTATTTATCACGTTATGTCCGCGTACATGTCAAACACACCATGCCTGTGTTCATGTTGGGGTTGTTTTTACAGTGTGGCCCTGCAGTGCCCCCTCCCCCTTATAAAACAGCCAATAACTGCCATTTGTCCCCATTGCAGTGTTTAACTGCACATTATGTACCGGTACTCTAAGGTGAAATGTCCTGAGGAGGGGACAAAGTTGTGTTGAACCCAGTGAAACCACGTGACTCAAACTGCTCCCGTCCAAGCCAACGTGTGAAGGAATAAGCACAAAACTGAAAATTAAATTAACATTTTTTTTTTTTTGTAAAGCGTTTAGATGTTTTTAGTCGGCACTGATTATTCCTGTCATGTTTATTTTTTTCTTTATTATTTTATTTTTTTGTTTCTGTGGTAAATTTAAAGTTTATATTGGATATTACTGTGTATGAGTTCAAGTTTTTAATCCTCTGATGTGCTGAAGTTGATGATGACAATGAAGCTGAAACTGATGACTATCATGATGATGATTATTATAATGAAGCAGTACTGTGAGCACCGAAGTGTTGTGTCCTGTTTGGATGCAGAAAAAGTGAAAAGACTGAGGTTAAAAACACAGAGTCTCCTGCTACTGTGAAGGACCCAACTGTCCTGTGCTCCGCCTCCCCCCCTTCATCAGCCCAGGGGGTCTCGGGATGGGGACAGCTGTCGTCAGACGACAACACATGTCCTTACGTGTACATAACCTAAATGCTTACATGTAATTTCAGTGCAGTAGCTGCATGACTACACAGCCTCTGTGTGTGTACAGAAGTAGCGATGTGTGAAATTTGTACAGTACATGCAGGTGTGTGTGCTTGTGTCTGCAAAGAAATCTGTTCGTTGTCACGCAAAAACACAACACGTGCATGCACCCTCCGACAACTGCACAGAACAGGCATACACTGAACACACACACACATGAAAAACGGACACACTCCAGCAGTTGTTTACCATTCTCCACGATGTCCTGACCTCTGCCTGTCACTCCGCATGGAGACTTTGCTCTGTGTTAACTTTCTTATTCTAATAAACCACTCAGACGTTTCGTTTTCTAAGTCGTTATTATTGACTGCGTTGCTTTTGAGTTCCATATCAGCTGATTTATTTGTAAAGGAGCTTGTTGATTACTGGAGTTTATAAATGAATCAGGTTAAAAAGTAATTAAAATGATCACATTGGGAAAAGCACATTTTTATGAGGCTCATGCTTCTTTTTTTTAAATTAAGTTCTACTTTATGAAAGAAGTTTGTATAAATATAGATCAGTTATTTAAATAATTTATTATAATTTTGTATTAAGGTTAATTTTCCACTTAGTTTGTTTTTAATCAACTACAATGATTAAGGCTTACTTCTCCTAATTACTCCTCCTTGAACCGTCACCTTATCGTGGTGGAGGAGTTTGAGTGCCCTAACGATCCTAGGAGCTATGTTGTCTGGGGCACTTGTGCCTTTGGTAGGGTCACCCATGGCAAATTGGTCCTAGGGGAGGGGTGAGACAAAGAACGGTTCAGAAGACCCTTCATGGAGAAGCAATCTAAGAGTCTGAGTACCCGGCCCGGAGGGTTACCGGGGTCTCACCCTGGAGCCAGGCCTGGGGTTGGGGCCCGTGGACGAGCGCCTGGTGGCCGGGCTTTTGCCCATGGGGCCCGGCCGGACCCAGCCCGAACCGGAGACATGGGCTCATCCAACTGTGGGCCCACCACCTGCAGGAGGAGAGTGAAGGGTCCGGTGCAATGTGGATCGGGTGGCAGACCGAGGCGGGAGCTTTGGCGATCCGATCCCCGGATGGGAAAACTGGCTATCGGGACATGGAACGTCACCTCTCTGGCGGGGAAGGAGCTGGAGCTTGTGGAAGAGGCTGAGCGATACCGGCTAGATATAGTCGGGGCAGGGACAGGGCAGTTCCTGTGGAGTGGCAAACCGGGGTGGTGGTTCCCATTTTTAAGAAGGGGGACCAGAGGGTGTGTTCCAACTATAGGGGGATCACACTCCTCAGCCTCCCTGGAAAGGTCTACTCCAGGGTCCTGGAGAAGAGGTTCCGGTCGATGGTTGAATCTCGGATTGAAGAGGAGCAATGTGGTTTTCGTCCTGGTCGTGGAACTGTGGACCAGCTCTTTACCCTCGCTAGGGTGATGGAGGGGTCATGGGAGTCTGCCCAACCAATCCACATGTGTTTTGTGGATTTGGAGAAGGCTTATGACCGTGTCCCCAGGGGCACCCTGTGGGGGGCGCTCCAGGAGTATGGGGTTGATGGTCTTTTGTTAAGGGCCATTCAGTCCCTGTACCAGAGGAGTGTGAGTCTGGTCCGCATAGCCGGCAGTAAGTCGGACCTGTTCCCAGTGAGGGTTGGACTCCGCCAGGGCTGCCCTTTGTCACCGGTCCTGTTCATAACCTTTATGGACAGGATTTCTAGGCGCAGCCGTGGTGTGGAGGGGGTGGAGTTTGGTGACAGGAGAATCGCGTCTCTGCTTTTTGCGGATGATGTGGTCCTCCTAGCTTCATCGAGCTCTGACCTTCAGCTCTTGCTGGGGAGGTTCGCAGCCGAGTGTGAAGCGGCTGGGATGAGGATCAGCACCTCCAAGTCTGAGGCCATGGTTCTCGACCGGAAAAAGGTGGATTGCCAACTCCGGGTCGGGAGAGAGGTCCTGCCTCAAGTGGAGGAGTTCAAGTATCTCGGGGTCTTGTTCACGAGTGAGGGAAGGAGGGAGCGGGAGATCGACAGGCGGATTGGGGCAGCGTCTGCAGTGATGCGGACGCTGAACCGGTCTGTTGTGGTAAAGAGAGAGCTGAGCCAGAAAGCAAGGCTCTCGATTTACCGGTCGGTCTACGTCCCAATCCTCACCTATGGTCATGAGCTTTGGGTAGTGACCGAAAGAACGAGATCGCGGATACAAGCGGCTGAAATGAGTTTTCTCCGCAGGGTGGCCGGGCTTAGCCTTAGGGAGAAGCTCGGACATCCGGGAGAGACTCGGAGTAGAGTCGCTGCTCCTCCATATCAAAAGGAGCCAGTTGAGGTGGTTCGGGCATCTGGTAAGGATGCCTCCTGGACGCCTCCCTCGGGAGGTGTTCTGGGCATGTCCTGCCGGCAGGAGGCCCCCAGGTCGACCCAGGACAAGCTGGAGGAAATACATCTTCAGTTTGGCCTGGGAACGCCTGGGCGTCCCAGCTGAGGAGCTGGTGGACTTGGCCGGGGAGAAGGTGGCCTGGGCTGCCCGACTTGGAATGCTGCCCCCGCGACCCGGACCCGGATAAGCGGAAGAAGGCGAGGCGAGGCGAGGCGAGACAACGATTAAAGGAAATACATTTTTTTCTATAATTTTTTTAAAGGCAATTTGAAAGAAAAATAGAATATTTCCTCAGAGTGTCGTCGATGGTTTAGTTTCACGATATATTCCAAAACATTTTTTGTTAGGTTTAAACCTCTAACATAATTCACAATCTGTAAGAACAAAGACACAGAGAATCATTAAGGTTTTACTTGCAAGGAGAGTAAATCGGGAAGCTGTTTCAGTTACAATCTCCCAACTCGCTCTGAAACAGTCCCCGCTCCCCGTGCTATTTATTAGAGTCAGGAATCCCTAGTTACAATGAAGTTTCAGTCTGCTCAAAGGGAGGGGGGAAAAAACCAGCTGAAACCACACAATTCATAAGTACAATTTCATACACAAGGACGATTGTTGAATTATTGCTCCATTCTGCTACACCGTTATCAGGCGAGCGCCGGTGTCTCTTCCTTATCAGGGTGTGAACCTGCCAGCATTCTCCTCCTCTGAGGCATCTTGTTCCTGCAAACAGTTCTCACACAAGCACAATACAGGCATAGAACAAAACAGTTCATCATTCTAAGCATAGAAATGATTATAAGAACTAAAGATTGATAACTTATATACAATTAATCCAACATTTTTACAAAAGCAAAAACAAAAAAGTTGACTTCTTTTGCAATAAAATGTTTTTTTGCATCTGCAGAAAAAGTGAACACTCTTTAAAATACAAATTAGTATCAAGGTCTCGTCCTTTGATTGTGTTTCTTTAATAAGAATGCCTGATCCACAGAGCTTTTATTCATGAAGGATGAAGCAGATCAGCATCTTATTTTAGTGCCAGTTCAAATCTAAACAGGTTCTGATTCAAAACCGGAGTCAATTCAATCAATGATAATATAATCAGGTTTAGCAGATTATGTTAAATGGTCAAAAGTTTCCCCAAACAGGAAAATCAGGAGATTGAATTGAATTTCTGAAGCAACCTGAGCAAGTGTTGAGTGACAGAAACAAAAACATCTTCACAACGAAAGAATCTTTTAACAGAACCAGGAGCACTTCCATCATCCGTGGTTTAGAGGTTCACTTGGAGCTATTTAATATAAAATGTTTATTTTTGTTATTTAAAATGATTCTATTTGTTAAAGAACAAATCTGATAACTTAAGTCACAAAAAAATTGAAAAAGTGTTTGCTGTAAAATTGAATTGAATGACTTTATTGATCCCACAGGAGGAAATTCACTTGTCAGGGCGGCACACATGAGAATAAAGAGCAAGTAAACGACACACGAGTGTCACGTGATGACACACAGACAATATAAGAGGATATATATACAAGGCTGTGTAGAGATGTACAAATCAACCAAACGGGAAAAAATAAAGTTTAATAAATATGAACATACCTGTATTAGATCAAATTAAAATGATTATTATGCTTTATTAAACCTTTTTGAAACAGTAAATGCCAAAACCCAGAAATCAGATGTACACCAAATGATAATTAATTAAAAGAATAAGCAAAAAACATTCTATTTTAGAGCTCAACACATCCTCACCTCCTGTTTCTCCCCACCCACCGTCCTCACCTCTCTGGGGAGCCTATCAGCCCACTTCACATCTGTTGAGCGGAGCAGGGCTGAAAGGATCTGTCAGGGCTTCTCATTCGCTGATGTTTTATGGGAGTGAAGCCCTTCGTTTCTGCAGAGTTCAAATGACAGGAGCGGAGAGACTGACTGCCTGTGCCACCTGTGGGATAATTTACTGCTTGTTTACGCCGCGTCAAAAACAAGTCCAAAATCCTTCTATATCCATCCATCCATCCATCCATCCATCCATCCATCCTCCTGCAGAAACACCTCATTATGATGAATCTGACTAATAAAGAGGTTGAAACTGTGCCAGAAGATACTCTCCTTGATTTTAGCTCCTTCTCAGCTGAGCTCTACCAGCACTTCATCTCAACAATTAGATTCTCCAGATACTTACATTTGCTATTTTAAAAAAGTCAAATTCAGATAAATTACCCTAAATAAATAACTACTCACAAGAAAGGGAGTTCTTAATTGTTTGGATAAACTTGTGCTGGCCAGACAGTAAAGGCACAGTGTGCCGACGGCGGGACAAAAACACAGTTTTAATGATGAATTCCCTTGTAAAGTAGATGTGGCTGATAAATCAGATTGTGCTGTTTACTCTGACCTTTTACAGTCTGCTGCTGTGCTCGTGAATCATACAACGTTTCACGCACAAAATCGTGACTCACTCATAAAATCTGGCCAAAAACTGCCTTTGCATTTAAAAAAAAAAAAGTTAAACAGCTTTATTTTCAGACGCAGACTCCAAAGGTAACATGAGCATCTCCGCCTGAAGAGATGTCTGATAGATGTGTACAGCACAGAGGCATATTGCATTACTTAAACTCTGCCTGTTTTTTTAATTATTATTTTAATTTGAAAAGGAAAAAATAAAAATAGCAAGTGCTTGCAATGCTAGTTTTGACCACGAGAGGTCAGTGTTAGCTGCAGAAGATGCTGTGGTCTCCAATTTGTTGATTAAAAACAAGTTGTCTTCTCCAGCTATAACCAACTAGACACTTTTATATTTTACATTTTCACCTGAAATGTTTTAAATATTTTTCTCTCAGTGCCTGAAAATTATTACAGAGATTTCTCTTACGAAGAGAGAGAAAAGAAGAGCAAGAGGGAGATAATGCCATTAAAACCAAGAGATCTGAAGTGTGCAATAAAGGCAGACATGAAGGGAGATTTGAGTGGAGTTAGATGAGTTGAGAGGAAGGTGCATTAAATCTGGTGGTGGAAGCAGGGAGCCCTCAGGTGGATGTAAGGAGAAAAACATCATCTGAGAGGAAAGAATTTAGGATTCAAACCTAAATGTTAAAATATAAACACTCCTATGTGACAGAAATGTCAAGCTGTTTTTTTTTTTTTTTTTTTTTTTTTCATTCCAAGGATTATTTTTGGTGCTTTCACACTTAAAGGAATTATGGATTTTTAAAGTCTTGGTTGATCTGAAGGTCACTTGGAGGAAAGCTGCCTGCAGAGTGCTGTGTAGTTTTGATTCTTCCATTAGATCCTTCACACAGCCTCAAATGTTGCCTTGGATTGACTTAATCTCCCTTTAAAAACTTTTTTTTTTATTGTTCTGTGATCTTGTTTTTAGTGTGTCCTTTATTTTCTTACATCAGGAGCAGGTTGCTGCAGATTTTAAAGCATCATAAATAATCTGACTCATCAAAAACGTCATCTCTGAGATGAGTAGCTGCCTAGCAAAAACAAATGAGAATATCTGAAGCCTACAAAGCAACAGAAGGCTGTAAGAAGATAGCAACGTGTTTTCACACAGCTGGTTCCTTGTTATAAAATGTAATTAAGAGTTTGAAGTTTACAGCAACACTGTCAAGGCCGAGTTAGGACCTCGAAAAGCAGGAGAACATTTGAGGAAAGCTGCTGACAGGGTGGCTGTTACAGTAATGTAAATTAAATTAAACCCCTCTGAAAGCAAAACATGAAAACAGATGAAACAGGATGATTGATGGAATAGTTTTAAGTAAATTTGGAGATGTAAATTCTGGATTAAATGCAAATCTTTGGTGTCTAATAGTTACTGAAAAAACAAAACCATCTTAAACACGTCTCTTTATTTCCATTTTCCATCCTTAGTTTGACTGATAGACAGCTGTGCATCGTGAGCGATAACAGATGTGTATGGCGGAGGGTGCGCAGGCACAATTACAGTGACTCGTGTGTGTGCATGTGTGTGTGTACATAGGTGTAATTGGAAAATCAGCAGTGTAAGAGACTAAATGTGTAGGCCTAATTGGCAAGTGAGTGAGGTCTGCAGCTGCGCCCTCAGTCAACAGTGTAGGCAGGACACAAGCATGCTGAGCACAAATGGCACTGGGATCCCAGTGTTTGTTTGTTTGTTTGTTTGTTTGTTTGTTTGTTTGTTTGTTTGTTTGTTTTTGTAGCTCACACTCCAAGACATGCATAGCAAACATTTGCCTCACCACTGCAGGGATGTATAGTTTGTGAGCTGCAAACAAATCTCTGTTCTTAAGAGAGTCAATGTTTGGAATGCTGCTAGATTTCTGTCTGCAGCATCAGACAGCCGCAGCAGATGATAAAAGCTAGAGGAGATCAAAATGAGTGAGACTGCTGCAAAGAACTCACAGAAACCCATCAAGATGTCGGTTTAAAATAGAAGAAGGAATAAAAATGAATTGGATAACTAGAGTTTTATGTTTCAGCAGATTGAGTGTCATGTCAAAGCAGTCGCCCTGGTTTTTCACATTTACATTTATTGCATCTGGAATGTTTTTAATGGATTTTATGTGACAAATCAACACAAAAAAGTGCAAATATCTTCTGCATTTTCATCATTTGAAGTTTTAAATTCTAAACTGTAAACCTGTTCTGTTAATTACCCTGAGAAGTCCATTAATTAGATTGTTTAAGTCCATCTAATGTCATATAGTGTCAGTGTTTGTCCACATCATCCAGGATCTGTTACAATAAAAATCAGGGAGTAGAACTAAACTCAAGAGGATATTCTGACAAATCATGAACAAAAAGTGGAAAAGCTAGACTGGGATTGAGGTTTTTTAAGTTAAGCATTCTTCAGATTTTTATATTAACTTTTAAAGGAAAGTATGACAAAGCAGCAACAAACATACCAATACTAGTCAGACCACTAACTCTCACCAGTCATTAAAGATTTTGTTACGTAATGCACAGTTCAACAACAAAAACTGGAGACTTTATCCAAAATAAGCTTCATATTTGAAAACTTGTTACTTTGAGAAGAAAAGATAAAGAAAAAGTGGTTGGACTTTGAAAAGATTGCTGTTGTCAAACAAAACTAAAAATGAACTTTTTCTTGGGATAAGCTGATTTTGAGACAAATCCAGCACCTCTCATCAGCCTTAGCATGTCATTCTGAGGAATGGTGGTCAAAAGATTGTACTTTCAGTCATGGTTGTCCCAGATACGTTCTGGAAAGTTGGTTTGTTTTAAAGGAATGCTGAATAACATTAAATCAAAGCACATTCCAAAGGAAAGTCTCCAAAGCAGTCCTCTGATCCGAACAAAACTCATGGCTAGTCAGATCAGGAGAGACGTGCTGCTGAACAAAAATAGCAGCTAATTTTCAGGTATCCAAAACAACTCTTGCCACTTTAAAATGACCAAATCATCCCTTTAAAATATGCTTGTCGAAGCAAAGACATTCATTATTTGAGAATCTGTGACATGAATTAAAGATTTCTTCCCATCAGTTCTGCCTGGAGGAAGCATTTTAGCATCTAGAGCTGTTAAACTAGATGAACTCCGGGAAATCTGCTGCAAAAGGTGGCTCAATAAACTATGTTGAAGAAAAAAAAAATCATTTTGACTCATTAATTTAATGTCATGTGCAAATGTTGTTTTACTCTATTTTTAAAAAGCTGTTAACGAGGGTTTACATGTAAATATTTCAGATTATCAAAATGTCTGGTAGCTTTTTTTTGTCCTTAAGACTTGAACAAAATATACACTCTGTTCAAAACTGACTTTTATGTTTTTGTTTGCTGCATTGATTCAAAAAGAAGTATCTTTTCATTCCATCTAAGTGTGTCTCTGCCATAATCTATAAATGTATGCCCAGCGTCATCAAACAACGTATGTAGGGCAGCGTGTGTGTGTGTGTGTGTGTGTGTGTCATAGTTCAGGATTTTCTTTTTTCTCCAGTGAACTTCCTGTATGACAAGACTGAAAAGTGACCAATTTGTAAATGTCAGAGTTTATTGGAGCAGCGGTGCAGAATATTGTTCAATCCGTGGCCATCTTTTTCATTATATTTTTCTTCTTCAATGCAGCCTCCATTTTTGCCTCAGTCCTTTTTTTTTACCTTTTGTCCCCAAGACTGTCCTAATTTTTTAGTTTGCTTTCACACAAAGGTGTTTTGTACGTAGTGAGTAGGCTGGTGAGGCGTCCCCGTGGAAACCAGGTTCAGAGGTTAGTGTGCTGCAGATGTACTTTGGCGAGGTGTTCAGTTAGTTGTTAGACTTTGAGTGAGTTCAGAGGATTTGTGCTTTGTTGCCCTCCTTCAATTCAAAACTTATAAATTGATGTTTGTGATGTTTTTCTGGAAAACTGCTCTTCTTATCTAAAAACAAATCTAAACAAAACAAGCACCAACATGTCAAAACTTCCAGGATCTTTTGTTTTTGTCTTCATGAAATGAGGCTCTGTGAATTATTTTTACCTGTTGCTGAGAACTCTTAGAACTACCTCAGTTTGGAGAAATAGAGAACTCATTCTGATGCTAGATCAAGTGACCAAAGCAAATGTGTTTATAAGATGTCTCAAAAAGTCTAGAGAAGTTTATAAAGATACTAGTTGATAAACATTTACAGTGGTGTGAAAAAGTAACCTTTATGATATTTTTGGTCAGGAGAGGTTTTGGCCTTGGAACTGTCATGTTCCTCCTCCTGTGTCCTGCACTAATCCTCCACAGGTGTGTCTTGTATTCCTAATCACCTCCCTCCCTATATGCTGTTTAGTTCAGTCACCGTGTCAGTTCCTCCTGTTGTATCCCTGATCTTCTTTGTCCTGTCTCCCTGAGCTCTGTCCAGCCAGCAATAAAGCTATTTTTGGATCACCTCGTCGTTTTCTGCATCCCTTCCTCTGCACTTGGGTTCTGCACTTACCCCAACCCTGACAGGAACTCTCTCATGGAGGCCATTTATGTCTCGTGTCTTTCTTTTTTCCGGATCATAACCTCTGACCTTTAACTTTAGTGATCCCCGCAGTGGTTAGAATGTTTTGTTCTTGACTTTTTTTCTTGCTTTCTTGCTCTTTAACAGGGCATGATGTGTTGCTTTTTGAGATTTTTTTTAGCCTACATAGTGAAATTATGTCTTAAAGCTGCACTTTGTAACTTTCAAACAAGCTAGGTATCGCTAGCTATTTTACACAAACCCGTCACAGAGCTCTCACCCCTCCTGTCAGCTATAATCCCTATGCCACGCCTCCCAATGGGACTGCACATTGCCACCTTAACAGAAGAGTGCAAAACACCAGACATTGAATCACCCTGGTTTTTCCTCTTTCTACAGCCAAATGTTTTATGTTTTCTTCTAGCTTAAAAGGTGCTTTTCTTTTTGGGACTTTGGTATTTTTTCCTAAAATTGAAGCGCTAACAGCCCGTCATTTCTGTCCTCTCACCGGGATGTTCTGCTGAAAAATGCACCAGCATGCTAACCTGGCAATATCCACATCTGGCCACGATTCAGTGAAACATCTTATTCAAACCTCTTTTTATAACAATGCTAAAATGCTGTTAAGAAGCATTAAAAAAGCATTTTCAGCTCATTTGTTTTGTAAATTACCTATAGCACCTTTAATTCTATAGGTCTTGTAATAATCAGGTCTGGGTGTGGTTAATAAAACTGAGCTCAGGGGGCAATTACTTTTTTACACAGGGCCAGATTGGTTTGGTCTCTTTTTTCCTTTATATATATATATTTTTAAAAAGCATCATTTAAAAACCACATTTTGTGTTTCCTCAGGTTTTCTTTGGTGAATAATGAGATTTAATTGCTGATCTGAAACATCAAGTGGCGAGTCAGCAAAAACAGAAGAAATCTTTAAGGGGGCAAATACTTTTTCACAGCACTGTGGGCCATAAACAGTTTTGCATTGGATGGGAAATCTCTCAGAAATATCAAAGTATTCCTGCAGGAAGTTCTGCAGCTAGCTGCTGTTGCACCACTGAATTCTATAACCATAAAAGTATTAAAAAAGTGTGTGTTTAGATTAAAAATGGGGTTTCACATGTTGAGATAGAAGTGATTTGGCTGAGAGTTTCTGAAAAGGTGAGTCTCTGCGTGTGTTCATAGTGGTGACATATTTGTGTCAGTGTGTTAGAAGCACTCCTGGTGATTAACTGTTGTACAGGACTGCTACACAAGGGTTAAATGAAAACTGAACCTCCTCTGAGCTGCTGCAGATAATTTGCTGAGATAGTCTTATCTTGTGCCTTGACTTACCAGTCTATCAGCCTCACCTTGACTGAATACGATACCAGCAGCACTGATACGAAGCTCAGAGGCAAGAACACTACTCAGGATTCAAACTCTTATATGAGAATACTAATTTGAAAAAACTGGTGTCGGAGATCTAGCATTCAGGTGTTATTCTGACAATGTGATCTTGAGCAGGATTAAGGGACTTGTTAAAGAATCAAAAGCTTGCATCGTAAATCAGCTGCATTTTATGTCTCTTGTTTCCTTCAGTGAGGAGCTGCCTTACAGGGTCTGACTACACAGGGCCTCTATGTGTTGAGTCATGAGTTTTAGAGTCACATGTAGGAGCCTAACATTTTTATTTTATTGTATGTCTATAGAGGTGCAAATGACAAATGGCAGAGAGGCCATAGGGACCAGATGAAACAGGGAAAACATTTAGATGGACGGACTAGACTGGTGGCCATGAGGCTGGACACACTGGCAAAGGAGTTCAGGGAAACAGCAAAGCAGGCGAGCAGACTATAAGGCCGGGTCAATCAGAAGAGACAGGCGACACCAGAGAACCTTTTAATGGGGCGTCAGGAGGTTAAGATTGGGTGATCATCCATAACATGAACAGAATATCTTACTGGGTTTGACAGGAGTGACAGGAGCAAGAAAGAACAATGGAGGGGTCAACCTGATCAGCAAAATAAAGATTTAAATCAGTGACCCTCAATAGGCAATCCTATAATTAAAACCCTAAATATTGTGGCCCCCAAGTTGTGATTCTTTCACCACGTTTCCATATCGAGACGCCCTGGTCTTGTATGCACTGTGTTTATAATGGGAAGACCACGAGATGCTGTAGCACCTGTATTCAGCTCCATCATCATCATCATCAGACACCGTCATCTCCATGCCAACAGCACGCTGACAGCCTGTCACTTTTGCAGTTAGACAGATAACATCTACTCAAGCCATAGGATTTGTTCCTCTAGAGGACTCAGAGTCCAGCTGAGGCTACATTACGTCTGAGTTTAGACTCCCGTATAAGGAGATAGAGACATGTCAGCTGGCTCTCAAATAGGTCTGTTAAATCCAAGGTGTAGAATTCAAAGACAGACATGGTGGAGGCAAAGATTTATCAAATAAACAAAAAAAAAACTCTCAAATGAAAACAAGACAGGTATACTGAGGAGAACCCATCACTGCAAATAATTTAGCAGAATAGAAACAAAAAAAAAGCTAAAAGATGGAAAAAAGCTATTAAATAAAATAAATCACAAATTAAACATGGTAGATTATTCTTTCCTAAATTTGACTTTAAATAATTGATTTGGCATATTTGCTGCTGAACTGAAATCTGGAATGTATATGAATAAATAAATATTATGAATATGAATGAATAATATACAAAAGAAAAACTGGAATTTATTCCTAAGTGAATAAAACTCTTTGTAGCAAATATATGGAATAAAAACTGAATAATTTTTAATTCTAGAAATATTTACATCATCCTCAAATAAATTAAAACAAGGTTAGTTTGGTGGACTCCCCCACCCCGTCAACAATTTTAACTTCTTTGTGGCTCATATAGGAATATTTCTGGACTCATAAATATGCACATAAACAAACCTATGCTGAGGGTTGGTCTACTCTATAGTTCAGTGTTGATTGGCATAAATCAATTATAATTAAATGTATCTTTCCCTTTGTTTGTATGTGTTCTTGTAAATCGGTTTACCCAACTGACCTCATTTCAGCTGTTGTGCCCAGAGATGCTATAAAATGCTCACTTTTTTCTACGATTAGACCCATTGAACAAAAGAGCTCCATAGATTAGCAGCTGTGTTTTGTTTTTCTAAGTCGTCTGTTTAAATCCTGCACTTTGTGCTCCGTCAGTTTTCCCTTCGTTGTAAACAACTGAGAATGTGAGCCTTCCATAACAGGGAGATCGTTAATTTGTCATCTCTGTGGTGAATTACAAAACAGAAAGCACACTGGTCATTTGGTTTTAAAATATTATTCCTCTTTCTGCCATCGATATATTAAAGGGTGGATATCAGCAGTAGCTTTTCATGATTCAGGTTTTCCTCATCCTAATTTATTCCAGGTAAAGACAAAGCTGATCAAAGACTGAGCTCATCTGATGATGAGAAATGATGGAGTTTTAGCAGTTTTGGTCAAAGGTTGAAAATAACATTCACAGTCACGTGCATGATCACAAGATGAGCTCTTAATATTTGGAGTATGTGCTACGTATTCTGCTGCTAACGCAATGTTTTAGCTCATTGTCTGTAAAAATGACTGAGTTATAGACATGCTTAATCCACCAGCTGTGGTGTCCATCTTGAGTGGGTTTGGCGACAAAAGTTAATCAGTGGTGGGCGTCTGATATTTATTATCTGAGAATTTCATTAAATGTGTTCAGAGGTTCATGAGACACATCTAAAAATATTAGAATATTGTCCAAAAGATCAATATTTTTGTCACTCATTTCAGAAAGGGAAACTTATAATAGTATATTTGATGATTATGTCTTACAGATATATAAAAACACAAAAGTCAGTGTCTCATAAAATTTGAATATTGGGAAAAATGTAAATAAAGGATAATCATAATGTCACACCCTACTTGGTTAATAAACACAAAACACCTGCAATCACCTCATATATATGAGCTAAGAAGCAGGAATTCATATCCATAGTAAGAAAATAAAACCTAAAATCTAACTGGAGGGAGGATAGATCCTGCAGCCAGCTGTCGCCACATATTGTAACATGACTCTAACCAAAATGTTTATGACGTTTACCTCTGTGTCTCTCTGTGACAGACCATAATCCATTCCTCACCTTCCTGATTTACAGCTTGCACAACTGATCACAAGTTGCAATCACAAGATGTGGACCAATCACACGCTCCGTGAAACACTGCAGCACAGCAGTGTCTTTGTTCTCTGCTTGTGTCCTTGTTTCTTAGCCCAGCCTGCTCCGCCACATTATCACAAACTTAATTTGATCCCAGAAACAAGTTGATTAAATGTCCCAGGTTTCCCAAAAGGGTTGGTACTGGTGTTTGACACTTAAATGAAAAAGAGAACAATAATATGTTGGATTCATCAATGAAATAAATCCTCATCCGGGTCAGGTGAACTTGTCCTGGGATTAAGTTTGACCCATTATCATCAACTTCTGGCACAGTTTGCATGAGGTCACACTAATTAGGAATTGCTTACTGATACTTTGTTATGCAATGACAAATCCTAATCACAATGCGTGCGTGCGTGCGTGCGTGCGTGTGTGTGTGCCAGCTAACAGAAGTCACCGTGGTTAGTCATGCTATGCTGATTCCAGTTCATATTCCGACACTTTAATAAAAACACTGCGACATGATTCCAATGCATCCTTTTTTAACAGCTCATATTAGATGCTTTGCTTGAATTAAACTGTTTAATCTGATCTCATGTTCATCTCGTGTCTGTCTATTTTATAAATGGACAGAAATCAAATTAAAGTTTCTGGAGTTTTCTCAGATTATTACTGAACAGGAAATAATAAACACATGGTTGTTAATTTAGATAAAACAATGCACTGCAATCTAAAATAATATCAAGGCTTTTGTTTCCATTTTGATTTCATTTCTATCTTTAAAGTTATTCCGATTAAAACATGGGATGATTAATAAACAGAAGAAAGAACTGTACCTTCCTTGATTTATTTCTACAAATTAAAAGCTACATCGGCTTCTTAGTGCACAATTAGATATTGAGAATGTAGGCAAATTTAGCATATTGAGTTCTCAGTTGCTGTATATGAATAAACCCCAGGACACAGAATGTTCTGTGTGTAGAATTGAGGTTGTGCTGATTTTCTTTCATCTGTCTAATGAAATGCCATGACTGATTGCATCTAAAAGAGGCCCTTAAATCAGCACAAGAACACAAAAACACATTTCTGCTGCAGAATATTAAAAGGTCATTTGTGACTTGAAGAAGGGCAGAGGCAGTCTGTGGAACGGTGTTAAAAATACTTCAAAACCACTTACATATTCTTTTACGTGTTTCTGAACTTTAGAAATACTGACCAAATAAAAAGATTCAACTTCCTGGGTTAATCTGAAAGCACTTGTTTACTTTTGTCATGTCCTAATTAGTTTGTAACAGATTAACTGATTTTATTTATCAGACTTTCAGATTATGAAGGTTATCCTCCATTTTTTCTGTATTTAAATATCATTTTAGAGAGAAGATGGATTGAATTTTAGTTCGTTACCGTGTCAGACATAAAACTCAAATTTAGTTTGGGACATCAAACAGATTTGAGAGCAAAGACAGAAGCTGATGCAGCTCTGCACAGAGGCCCCTCTGTCAGCACCGTTGCATAATAGGAGCGAATGTGATTGTGTGCTGGACTGATCAATCTGGCTTAAACAGAATATTAATGTGTGAGTTCCCAAACACACACATGAAAGGAATTATAACTCTCCCATTATAATCACTGAGCTCTATGGACACTCATATCTGTTGCTGAGAGCAGCTGGCTTGGTGTTATGCAATGACATTTCAAGTCATTGACCACCAGGGGTCGTTGTTTCACTGTAATCTGTTACTTGAATAAAAGATGACTGAGAGGAGGTGAACATAAACAAAAAAATTGCCTGTGTTCTGGTTTAACAAGTTCCCTGAACTGAATGGAGCCTTTAAACTCATTGTGCAGATGTTGAAATGCAAATAGAGGTTTGGTTTATGTTTGTTTATTTAAAAATAGAGGAAGAAAGAAAAAAGACAAAAACATGTACTTTTAAGGTTTTAAGTTCAAGAAAGGAGATCAGTTGTTATTGTCATGGTAACTTTTTACAAGAAACACACACACGCACGCACGCACGCACATGTATGTTATGAAGATAGATAAAAAGACACACATGCATTTTAAAATATTTTATTTCATGATGAAAAAATACAAAATATAAGGCCTTCTAAAAATGCTTAGAGTAAATCTTTTTTATACTATGAAGCTAATTGAATTACTGAAGATGAAGAGACAAAACTATCTGACTATACCTCAAGGTTCATGTCCACAGTGGAGGGAAATTTTAACGAATAACAAAACAGGTGAATAGATTAGTTGAACCTGCACCACCTGTTAGACAATAAAATTTAAATAAAAGTGCTCATTCTTGAGATTTGTCATGTTTGATTTTTTCTTTGTGGGATCGGCAGTGGAATGTTTTTCATTTGTGTGAAATCTTAAGGTTAAGGGTTAAACATCACATAAATCAAATGTATTAATGTCTCACTACCTATACAGACTTCACAGTGTGACAGAACTCCTGGTTCCTTCAGGTTGTACCTGAGGCTTATAAACCTGCTTGTGGGTTTCTGCACATACACGGGGTGGGTCATGCTTTGGTAAAGTAGGTTAGAAATACATGGCATATCGTGCTGATTCATCAGGGATAAGTAAATCCTCAACAGCACGGTGGCCTGTACATAACCCACCATCTTGATTCACTTTTTAAAGATACAGTACAGGAGAAATGTAGGACACCGAGTGACCACTTTCAGCCTCATGCAGGTCTCAGGCAGGTGAAGGACTAAAATTCAATGTCTGGTGTTTTTTTTTTAAACCTCCCAAAGAACAAAATATATGAAGATTCTTCAAAGTGCAGAAACAAGTTTACCTTAATTAGGTTTCTAATATTTGATATTTGCATCATATCAAAAATACTGTATGTTGACCATTCATCTAAAGATAAATGGATGCAGGAAAAGCCAGCAGCTTTTTAATCTTGGTCTGACTTCTACCAGGACAGGATCACGACTTCTTTTTCCTGCAGGCAGTTCTGGGTGTGTTTTCATTAGCAACATTAAAAACAACATCCTAAAAATACGTGACCCTTGAGGTAGGTTTGCGTCATTTAAAAGATTTTTATAAATAGAGGAAAGCCTGTTTTAGTCTGTAGAAACAAAGCATGCTTTCTGTTACCATGGTAACCAGAGAGGATTTAAAACCCCTTATTTTGCTTTGGAAATGTCAGGATAATTAAAATAAAAAAATAACAAAAGTGCTCATTTGGTCTCAGGGACTAGGATGGTAATTAACACCTCATAATTGTATTTATAATAATGAAGCATCGGTGAAGCAGGAACCAGCATCGAAGTGGTTTATTAGATTTACATGAAAAAATTATTTGGTGAAATGTTAATAATGATCCTAAAAAGTCAGAAATCTCTTAATTTTAAGTAAAAAATGTTAATAAACAAATATTCATATTAAAACCTTTTAATATTTTAATAGGAATATTCGATGAGAATTAAAGCAACCAATAGAGCGCGAGTATTTAGTATCCACTGATGAAAATATGTTAGAGGTATCAGTATTAGACCAGGAGCAGCTCAGGTTCTTGTTTCTACAGAGCATCTGTTGAGTGAAAGTAAATCACACACTGCGTTCTCAGGAACACACACACACACACACACACACACACACACACACACACACACACACACACGTCTGTGTTTCAAGGTTAACACACAAAACACAGGCGGGCATGAAGAGACATACTGCACATGCTTATCTCTTCACTTGTTGCATTACAGATGAGAAAGAAATCAATTACCAAGTGACATTAACAAGTCATCTGATAGAGGTGAGCAGGAGTTCTTGGAAAGAGCAGGACACAGCTGTAGGAGTGTGTGTACATGTGAAGAACGTGTGTTTGTCACGTACTTGTGTGTGAGTTCTCGCATGCGTGAATGTGTTGCGACGTGTGTCACAGCACCTTCAGGGCAGATGATTCATTACAGTCAAGCCATGGGGTAGGGGGCCCTGCAAGGCTGTTGTCATGGAAGCGAGTGGTGGAAACAGTAGATCTTTTTTCAGTATCATCTTCAGATCGGTGCTACTTCCACTTGGCTTTCTTATAGCATGTGTGCATGTGTGTGAGTGTGTGTGTGGGGGGGGGGGGTGGTCTTACTCTGTTTCTCATCAGATTTGCTTTTAATTTTGAAATAAACATTTTATACAGTAGCAAAATTAATTTTGCATTTAGTCTTCAAATTTTTTATTTTTTTTGCACACAAAAAAGTGAAATCCTTCTTTTGCTCTATGTAAACACCATAACTGATCATATATTTCAACAAATTTTACCCCTAACAGGACTATAATGTAAATTGTATTCTCAGAAACTCTTAATGTCAACACAGACCCATGCACTCCTAAAGGATCTGATGAAACCCTAAACCCAGGTGACAGATTTATCTCACTGATCAGTCTACAGCTGTTCCCCTTTCTGGAGCTGAAAAACTAGCTTGCAGGGGAAATCAGTAAAAGTTGAAAAATACATGTTTAGTTGTTTTTATAAACTGCTGCTGAGCACGTTTCATTTTATTAGCTGTGTGCATCAATCTCAGAAATCAGAAGCGTAAAGGATGCCGTCTTGTTAGCGTGTATGTAAAGAGGAATTGTTCAGTAAAAATGAAGAGAATTTGTGATTTACTTGGGTTTTAAAAAACTATAATAAGTGATTGTAATTGTTTCAGACCACTGCACTGATTTATTATCTGTTTTTCACACCATATTCATGACTTTGGGTCAGTAATATCACTCTGAGAAGATAAATATGAGCCTCAGCTGCAGTGCCTTCTCCTCATCCATCCTTAATTAATATTCCTCTGCGCCAT
This sequence comes from Callopanchax toddi, assembly GCA_006937965.1. Taxonomy (NCBI): domain Eukaryota; kingdom Metazoa; phylum Chordata; class Actinopteri; order Cyprinodontiformes; family Nothobranchiidae; genus Callopanchax; species Callopanchax toddi. Next base: position 2,575,710 of record SSNR01000011.1, read on the forward strand.
CAATTTTTATCTCACAGACATAATCCCCACCATAATCTTATCTAGGTCCCATCTATTAAGCTTTCTAAAATAATGTTTGTTTCTCCATCCTTTTATGAAATCCTGTCACAGCTCTAAGGAAAGATGCCTGCAGTTCTAGTCAACAATAAAGTTACATTGAAGCAGAGACATGTCGACAGAAAGCAGGACAAACGGCGTGAGCGGAAAGACCACAGACAGACACACTGCGCTGAATGTCAGCTTTAATTGGACTCTGTTTAAATATTGCTCGTCGAGACTAAATAAACAGCGTGACGCCTGATGACAGGATGTGAAACTAATGTGCAGCTCAGGGTAATAAATTCATCCATCCCTGGTGTCAACAGCTGCACAGGGAGGACGAATGCCAAGTCAGAGCTGAGCTGAAGGGCAGTGCGGTTTCTTTCTTTAGATAATCCTGCCAGTCAGTTCAACCTGCCACCAGTATACCTGTCACATGATGGCTGATGAGGTTTTAGAGAGATCTAAAAAAAAAAAATCTGACGCAGCACCTTTGAAGCTCTCTTATAACAAGGACCTTTTTTTCTGCAAATTCATGAAAGAATTAAAGCATCGTGTTTAATATAATATTGCTATTTTCCCACTGTGTTCATAATAAATAAAACATCTAGTTCATTTATGGGGCGACCAGGGGAAGAGAGGCAATACGGTGTGGGAGACCAGGGTTCAATCCCCAGCTCAAGCCATGTAAAGCACCCTTAGGAAACCTCCAACTCCTCAGGTAGAAACGAGGTTCTAAATCTCATTGGGACCTGATTAAATCAAGGTTAATATACATAAATAAGGAGGATCTAACAGTGAACTGAGGAAGCAAAGGTGGCTTGATCACAATGACAGTTCAGGGCAGAATGACAGCCTTCTGAACTCAGTGTGGTTCTGCTAAAGGTGTCTAAACGAAAGTTTCCCTTCACTCATCATACTGTGATGGAGTGCTGCTTTTAGAAGATACTGAATTAAATTACCTGTTGTGATACACTTGTTGCTTTTGTGTAGTGCTTTGAAATGACCTTTGTTGAGAGCCGGTGCTATATAAAATAAAAATAATGAAATTTAAAATACAAGTCAGGAGTAACTACATCCCGTATTTGTTGATCTTTTCCTTCGAAGTCAATCCTGAACGTGCTTCGTAAGCCTTATCACCAACAAGGGGCATCCCTTCCATTGAGGAGGAGACTGGAGAGATTACAGCTTGAGGAAAAGGTGGAGGTCCCCTCTAGTCTGGCCCATTGACCTATTGATTCACACTTATTTTCAGGTGAAAGATGGGTGCAAACCAGATTACAGGCGCACAGAGAGCGTCCAAGTGAGAGAGATTAGAGGGCATTTGAAAGAGGAGAAGGGAGCGGGTTTATCAGGATGAGGGAGAGGAGAGGAGAGAGGATTATCAAAGCCCGAGCCTGGATCCTAAAATAATCCTCTCAGTGCGCTGGGCTTTATGCAGTGTGGGGCAAAGGCCAGTTTGGTCTATTAAGTTGTCATTGCATTCATGCACCAAATTGTGAAAGTGTAGAAATCACATCGGAATGTGACAGGCCCATTCCCACATCCTGCGTTTTGGTTGAGAAGGTGTTAGATTTGTTATGTGGATTTTGCTTCTCTGCCACACACACACACATGCACACACATGCACGCTCATCTGCCTTAATCTGGAAAGCCGGTTGAAAGCTATGTGCCTGTATGTGAAGCTCTAAGCGCCTGCTTCTTTCCATCCTCCATGTTCTAATTTGGGTATTGCCATGGTTACATAAGATTGAGGGTCAGGAGGTCAGTGACGTTGCAGACAAACACCGGATGGCTGTTTAACAGTGTTTCAGTACATTATGTGCAACAAAATATAAGCAAAGAGACACAACAGAAGACAATCAGAACGAAAACAAGCACATGAAGAGGAGGAAGTGGAAGTTTAGAGCTGCAAAAACAGACAGAGGGTTTATTGAATTGCACTCAGGAAACCTAGTAGCGCCTTACAATGTCCTCTCATTTGTTAGTGTGTTTGTGTGTTTTATACATTTATCTTGTTTCCTATTGAGGAAGAAGTGGGAGAGGCTGAACTTAGAGAAGATGGCAGACAAAAGGCCCTACATGCACAGCAGCGTCGGATCACACAGGAACAATCCTTTTACCACAAAGCATAGGAGGTGCTGACAGACGGCATTAGCTGATACGCACCAGGACACAAAAGTGTCCATTGTGGAAAAAGACGGGGAGACTCAACACGCATGCTCGCCAGAAAGACAAGAGAGGGAGGGGTGTGAAAGCTCTGTGTTGCTCCACTAACCTACTTACCATAATCCCTCTCTTCTCCCCATTTCATAACTGTGCCTAAGTTACATGATACACTCATCAGCTCGCCCATGCCTCCAGATCAATTATTTTCATCAGAACTCTTATCGATAGCTTTGGCTTTTGTTGGGATGTTGCGTGCCAGCTGGGCTTTGCTGTTCTCTCCCCAGTGCATCCAAACACACCCAAACGTCAAGCAGAAATCAAAAACACACGAGCTGGAATAAACCTGAAATACAGCTGCAAACACTTGCTTTAATTTAGCTTTAAGAGAATATCATAAATAACTGATGAGCGCCACTGGTCTTCAAACTCTACTCAGAAGCTCAGCCCTGCAGGAAAACAAAACAAAAGCAGCCAGTGTCCATACCTAATACCTCCGCTAAGATTAGAGTTAGTTAATCCTGTGATATAATTACATGTTCTGGCAATCCTGCATCAAGCTGGAGGAAAGCTGAGGACATGACTTCACTTAATTCATCATGGGAAAACTTGTCTTTTTCATATATTTATTTTAATATTTTTTTATGATTTGGGGCTATTTTTCATTTAACTTTGAAACACTATACGTCCTCATGGGAATATTTTATTACAATTATAGACTAAATAAACATGTCAAATTGATATTCATGAAACAGATGTTTGCCTCTTTTTTTGTTTTGCTCATGATAACAATAAAAATAGTCTTTATTTCCTCTGTCATTGATTGTTTTAATGATTAAATACATAAACGTGCTGATTAAATCGGTTTATTCATCTATAATTCAGTATCCTTAATAAAATATATTTACATAAAATAAAGTTTCGTGTGTTATTTATGCAGCTGATAGATGAAAACAATCCAGCGTGTTATTATTGTTTAACAGTGACTGACGCTCCGAACTGACACACTGCCACACTTTCCCACGCACGCGAGTGCCTCCTTAAAGCGCGCGCGGTGGGGCGGTGGGCGCGCGCTCGTCAGCTCACGGGGCACGAGGCGGGCGGACCGCAGGGTGAGGATCATGTGTAGTCCACGCGCTGAAACTGGGTTAGAGCGAGCGGCGGAGCTGGAAGAAGGAGCTACAGGAAGAGGAGCTGCAGCCTCTCATCTGTAATTTAATCACAGCCGCTTGGAGCTGAGACACTTAAACGCGCGAGATAACAAAGATACGTCGCCTTCATTGCGTTTTTTTTTTTTAATAAAAATAAAAAGGTCAACAAGAGAGAGCGGGAGAGGATCCATATGAGGATTCGTTGTTGTCATAGTTTTCAGCTGCTCCGTTTTGGAGCGAATATAAGAGACTGTCGGTCGTTTTTTGTCTTTTTTTGCGCCTGGAGTTCCATGTCCCAAAGAGTCCAGTAGACCACCGCAGACATGAGAGGTGAGTTTGTGGATTTGTGTTGCATCATTTCACCCTATATGCAGCTTGGTGTTTGCACTCAAGGCAACTTTTTGGGGTTGTAGTGGAGGCGCTGCGTGGACGCGCAGTCCGAAGTGCGTCGATGACTAGCAGGCGCGCGGCGCAAAAAAAAACAAACACCAAGCATGCTCAGAAAATACATCAAAAATACAACCAGTTAAAATAAAACAGACAAATAAATCTTTAAAATCGCATCATCTCATTATTAGAAGTCAATAATAAAACCACAGCATGCCTTTAATGAAGCAGTTTGGATAAATTGCAATGTTTGGTCTATATTTGATTTTGCATGTAGCTAAAAGAAATGCATTCGTGTTGTTTGTGCTACTTTATTTATTTATTTTTTCACCTGTAAGCCGCTGACTCCAGTTATGTAAGGCTGAGGGGAGGGAGGTAGCGAGCGGAGTGATTCATGCGCTGTCAAGTCGCATTAAGATCTGCTGGCAGGGGTTGTTGTTGTTAAATCAGAGTCTTTTTTTAAATATAAAATTCATTTTCTTTGTTTTATTCATTCAGCACCAGTTAAAAATCTGTAAAGTTGTGCTTTTTGTAGTGTAGACATAAACGTTGCAGCTTTAGCATTTAGTATTTAATCATCAAATAATAAAAAAAAAAAGTTCTTTATGCGTCTAAAAGTGCGCAGGTGGTCTGATTGCACTGTCACGGGTAGTTCATCAGCCATTTGCGTTTTTGTTGTCACTTTCAGAAGTATGGTGGCCAGAGAGCAGGGAGAGGAGGTACTCCATTGACCTAGATCTGTCATTAAAGATTACAGGAAGTGTGTGTGTTATGTGTGTGCATAGAGAGTTATGTCGTCATTACTTATGAATCAATGTTGACAGTTAAATAAGTTATTAAGGAAGTCTTTTTTCATGTTAGTATCACGTGAAGAGCTTGTTTTATTTATCAGGTTTGTTCACAAAATGCACAGTTTTTATATAAAATGATGTTACAAAGGTAAAACAGTTTGGTTTTATTAATTATCATAACATATAACTTTTATTTATAGTAAGTTTAGTTGTACCGTGACGTAGACCATCATGCACCACTGGTACAAGCAGGATATGAGCACAGCAAGGCCCACATTTTAACCAGAAGCACAGCAGGATTCTGTTGAGCTGCGCTTCCTTTGCCAGCTAATGGCATCAACTAAAGATTATCATTGCAATCAAGCATGAGTTTAACAAAATATAACACATTATTTACAGCCCAAGAAGCGGAAATTAAAGCATTAAGAGGCAAATTTGATGCAATTTGATCAAATAAAACAGCTTTACACCCGTATCCTGCTGTCACAACTCCACAGTGGCTTTAAAGAGGAGTTCTGCTCTCCAAGGACATCACTGTGCAGAGCTCAGCCTCAAAGCCACTATCTGTTAAGGGAGCAGCCTTGGGGAAGTCACAGTGTGTCAAGGTGCCCTTACTCGCTGACAACTGCATGAAGATTCTCTTACTCTTATGTAAAGTTTTAGCTCTTAACTTTCATGTTCCCAAATCAAATATTTGAATCCTATCATGCATCTCTGTTATCATCGAATGCAAACAGATGGGCTTAAACATAACATTTTACTCTTTAGGGTTTGTTTAGACTCCATTGTGTCTGAACATGGAGCCATTATGATAGGATGTATCTCTTTTCAAAGAACACATGAAGATAATGGCAGTGGAACAGTCACAGAGGGATTAGTCATCAAGGCGACTGCGATTGCCTGCATTTTGGTGCAAAATGCAGACGCTATAAACTTGGTTCCTCAGCTTGGGGTTGTTTGTGTTGCAGAGGCCCTTTTTGGCTTGGAGAAGAGCTCACAGCACGGCCAAATGAATGCACTTTGTTTTTTCTTAACAGTGCTGCAGCTTTACAGTGTGTCGCCTGGCTTCTTAGCAGCTGTAGCTTTGTGGTCAAACATGCATATTTATAAGAAGAAAAGTGAGAAATTAGGTTGCTAATTACTAGATTTGCAAACTTCGTGCAGCCCATAAAAATCGGTCTAAATGTGAGTGGCAAGTAGAATCATCTCATCAGTTTTCTAGGCAAATCTCAAAAGACCCTTTGTTCTATTTCTATTACATTTACACCTGCCATGCATTTTTAAAGAGTCAGTATCAGGACATATTATGTTACCTTTGTGTTCTCTTGATTGGTCAGTAATTACTGTTCACAAAACAAAACTGTAAAGCAAACACGCAGGGCCCTGTATTCACAGATATGCATAAAACTCTTTTAAATTAATAAAAAGCATCAAGTACTTCTGCTTTGAAGCATGCTACCTGATACTTCTTATATGCTTCTCTTATCTAGGTCCTTTAAAGCCTTCATGAATATAGCTTAAACACACAGTGTGTCAGGTAAATGTGAAGTGCAAGGTAAATAAGACATTGGACTCTGTTTGATTAGCTGGGACGAGAGGACAAAGTCTCAGTAGCTGAGGGTTTACGGCGCTGGTGAAGAAAGTGTTGGTCGACACTAAAACGTTCATCAAATATCTGACGCAGATATGACTTCAGTTCTAAGTTGGGGTTTTTTTTTGTGTGTGTGTGTGTGTGTCAATTTATATATTTTTGTTTCAAGTTTCCATAATTCTGACTCACACACAGATTACATTTGACTGAAAACACACAGACTTCTTTTAAGGGTTTAAACACACACCTTTATGAACGCTTTTGACAAACAGAATTGGTATTTTCATCCTTTTTTTTTTGTCCTGGAACAAAGATTAATGGAAGATCTCCAAATGAGCTCTAGGAAGAATAAAAGTGCTCTTGTTTGGACTCAGACAGAAAATAAGCATTAGTCACACACTCTGCGTTCAGTGTCCAGGACTAATACCTGTTATTTAGAATTTACGTGCAGTTGTTGTGAGTTGTGCAACAAGAACTGCAAATAAAATATCCTCATCAGCCAAATTCACCGGAGTAAAAATAGATTGATGGTCTAGCTGAGACACAGCTGAAGTTACACAGAAATACTTGACATGCTGCAACAAGTTCAGGAGCTACTATGAGCTATTTCTGTCCCCCTGCCTGCAGATTACTGTACTAGATGTTTGTGCAAATATTTCCAAATGTTGCATCACTTGTAAAGTCTCCAGTGTTGGTTGGTGTCTCTCTGGTCAGATTGTTTCATCGTCTAACCTAAATGGAAGCCTCCACCCGCTCCTTATTTACAGACTGAGTCAGCTTTTGTTCCACCTTAAACCCTGCAAGAAACCAGATTGTGTTTCTTGTAAAGTTGCCTTCACAAGCCCCGCCCACTCCCTTTGCTCAATGGAAACTGTGTCAGTGGAGCAATTCCCGTTCTCTGGTTCTGGCCGTACCACTCAGCTGACTGGCAGGTGAGACGCCGAGTTGAAGGCAAACCCTCCCGCTCCGAAGCCAATCAGAGCACAGGGAGACGAGGGAGGACCGGCACACTGTTGCCAGGACAACCACCTTTGAATGAGCGTGTTCATGGAATGCACCAGATGGGAGTTATATAACAGAATGTAGGAAGGCGGGGGAGAGTCTCCGAGGGGAGGGAGGGAGGGATGAAGGAAGCAATAGAGAAAGGGACTTTTATTTTTCCATTGGATTTATTTATCTACTCACACCCCTCAGTTGCATTTTATTTATTGGGATATTTCCTACCAGACTCAAATTCTAAAACATGTCTCCTGCCTTTCAGGTAAAACTTAAAAAATGATGACACACTTCTTTCCTCTAAAAGCCAGAATCACAGGACAGTGTCAGTCAGTAACCTCTTGTGCTTTCACTCAGTCTGTGACGCACATCTTTCCCCACGCAGTGACTCATGTGATTGATTGGATTTGATGATTTTTATGAAAGTCTAGTTTAAAAAAAAACTGCAATTTTCTGAAAAGCTGCACAAACCAGTAAAATCCTATTTTGTGACTTAGCAGGTTACCTAATACTCCTGTGTGACCTAACCAAAAGGTTTTAGTGATTGTTTGCTGAAAAACACAACAACATTTTTTATGCAGCACTCGCTTTGTGGGTCACAAACACAAGCGACGTTAGTGCAGGGTTTTCAGGTTGGAGCCACAAACGCTTCATCAAGACACATTTTGAAAAATCCAGTCATCAGTTAAACCCAGATAGACTCATTATGGTAGAGTTCATTTAGTAATATGCAAACTTTTTGCCCATCCTGAATGAGGAGCGTTAGAGACGGTGAAACTTTATAACCCCAGGCTTCGGCTAATGCAATTGACCTGCTATTCTGGGGCTGAGGAGGCCCAGCTACTTAGATAAACAGCATAATGAAAAGAACATGCTGTTCTTGATTAAGAAGGCTCAGGCTTCCACTATGAGCACGAGATGTATAATGTATGCACAGTTCGGTTTGCGCTCTTTGACACTTCTCTGGTTTCTTTGCAGTCCTGTAACAAAATGCAAATTTGTTTCATTGTAATGGTCAACGCTGCAACTCTGTAATGCAAAAATTGCATTTGACTTTTTTCAAAGATGTTTTTTTTTATATTTGAAAAAAATTCCTGTTATACTACTGAGTGCAGGGAGCAGCATCTCATGCATAGAGGTGGTGGACGTGTTTGAGTAAAAAAATCACAGCGGTCCAGAGTAAATATTGATTTGTTATAAATTGGCAGCTTCATTTGATATGGTTGAAGGGATTTATTGACAGTAACTCTTGTTGGTGTGCCAGCACTGAAAAGCACATTTTGAATGTTGTGTGAGTGGAGCTCAAAATTCCTTTATACCCTCAGAGTTTCTGGAGTCTCACCAAAAAATGACTTGCTAGAAACTGTTTTCCATATTTTTATCCTATAAGGAGTTTGATCAAATTTGAGTAGCAACTTTGAAAAGGATTGAACAATAATCCATTTATTTTGTCTCTAAGTGTCTTTTTGAAGGCAAAAAAGTAAACATTACAAAAGTAGTCTGTTAAAAAAATATCATAAAAGTAGAAAATGATTACAACACATTTATTAATTTGCTTTTTTCTTCTTCTTTTTAGCGCAAATAGAAGTAATTCCTTGTAAAATCTGTGGGGACAAATCATCAGGCATTCATTATGGAGTTATCACCTGTGAAGGCTGCAAGGTAAGTTAGCTGTTTTATAAACCTGTAAAAGAAAAAAACTTATAAGAGCAGTATGCCAAGTTTAATCAGTCGGCCACACTAATCATTTTTCCATGCTTTTGGGTTTTTTAGGGTTTCTTTCGACGCAGCCAGCAAAACAATGCTATGTATTCCTGCTCACGGCAAAGAAACTGCCTAATTGACCGGACCAACCGCAATCGTTGTCAGCACTGCCGGCTGCAGAAGTGTCTCGCTCTGGGCATGAGCCGTGATGGTGAGCTCAGTCACTCCATTCATATTTAATTAACTCAGTGTCCAATGCTTTTTCTTTTTACTTCTAATTGCAATGATTAAGACTAGTTGTCGTTCTTTGCACATCTCGTTAGAGCTGGGTAATTTGATCTCTCCACTCTCCTGTTGTTGTAGCTGTGAAGTTTGGCCGCATGTCCAAGAAGCAGCGAGACAGTCTATACGCAGAGGTCCAGAAACACCAGCAGTCCCAGGACTGCGGTGGAGTCGGTGTCCACGAGGAGAACGGTGACATGGCTGACCACAACCGCGCCTACAGAAGAGGCTCCAGCGCCACTCTCAGTGACCTGGATGACATCACGACGCTGCCGGAGGGCCTGCTTTTTGACCTGCCGCTGACTCCAGAGGATGGCGGTGGAGAGTACTGTAACCTGGACATGCTGGGAGGAAGTGCAGGCAGCAGTTCATCCTCTCAGAGCTCACCAGAACAAACCAGCTTGGACTTTGTTGACGGCAATCATTGCATCAAACATGAGTATCAGCTGCTGCACGATTCTGGACTCTTCTCACATGCTATCCTCAACCCACTGCCAGAGGGATGCTCCTTGCTAGAAATAGGTCAGTAGGAAGTAGGAACCTTACTGATCATTAAGTAACATTACAGATCTTGTTGCAAGTTAAACACATTTTCCCCCCTTTCAGAGCGTATAACCCAGAGTGTGATTAAGTCCCATATTGAGACGAGCCAGTACGGCACAGAGGAGCTGAAGAGAATGGCGTGGAGCTTTTACAGCCCAGAAGAGACACGCTCACACCAGACCAAGGTAACAGAAACCTTCATGCATTTATTACTAGACAACAAATACATGACAATATACTGAGCTGACTTTAGAAGAAAGCCTTTGAAAAGTTTAATTCACCTTCCTGGGATTCATCCTGAAGGATTCTGCTAAACTGTGAGCTGAACTCCAAATGTAAATCTTGTAATCATCAAATATAAACCATTTTGGATCTCTACACTCAAGCCAATGAACTTTGCACATAAATCTATCATTTGAGTCAATCAGTGTGAGGATTAAAAATTAAATTACATGGTATGAAAAACCTAATGTGAAAAGGAAACAGTGAACAGTCCTACAGCCTTTCTTTATTGTGTTTTCTCTTTCAGTCAGCTGAATTGATGTGGCAACAATGTGCTCTTCACATCACCAATGCTATCCAATACGTCGTAGAGTTTGCCAAGCGCATCTCTGGCTTCATGGACCTCTGTCAGAATGATCAGATCATCCTCCTCAAAGCAGGTCAGTGCAAGACAGCCTGCAGGCTTCAATCAGTTCAACAGGTTTTGCACAGACAACACTGTGTGTATGTTAAGCATTGGTGATCTGAAGTGGTGGAAGACGTCTCCAGACCTCCAGCATCACATGCTTGCAGAGTGACTTTAAAAAGGTGCATGGTTGCTTTTCCGCTAAAGAATGGTTGGCTTTGTTTTAATGGTTTGGCTTCTTTAATGCTGCTTTTCTTTCTTCACATTATGATTCACTTCAGCTCATAAATCACGAAGATGATCTTGTGCTCATTTTACAGTAGCAATCCTCAAAACAAGAAATCCACCTTAATTTAACACATTATTATGCAGCAGATGTTTTAATTTAACATAAATAAAGTTGTTTCGTAGAGCACTTTAACTCAATATACTGATGCATATCAACACATATGATTAAGATCCCTCTAATACGGCGCCACACCTCACAAATCCCTTGAAGGTGCATTAAAATTTGAAGATTTGGGATTGAATATCAGTTATGTAACACCTAACATTTATAGACTTTGATGCTTTTACTGCAGTGGTTTTCTCCCACCTGAACAGCCAGCTAGTGCTACCTTTGAGCCAGCACATGCTTGCAGCTCAGGCTTTAAAGTCCAAAACCATTTAGCATTTTAATTTATGAGCCTTGGCTTTGGAGCATTGTCTGAAAACACACCCAGAACACACACCATGTTGCTGTAAGCCTCTCCCAACTCGGTCATCATTACTGTCATGTTGCAGCAGTAAATCCTTTCAGTTGTAAACAGTGAACTTGCAAATGAGAGAAAAGTATCCAATCAACTGTGTACATCTGTTGCAGTTAACAGAACTTTTAAACAGAAAACAACTCAGCTGTGTTTAAATGACAGTCACTTTAAAAGAAGCAGTCATGGCGAAGTTACCGGATGCCTTTATGGAGATAAATTAGAACACGAGCTGCACCTCAGAGTAAAACAGATCTCATAACAGACATGTGATGTAACTAAACATCATGTAACAAAGATATATAACTGACTAAAACAAAGCACAGACACAGAGATGGCCTTCTAGATGGATTATCAAACACCAGCTACTGCACTGACACTATCAAAACCTTCAGGTAAATTAGAAGACAAACCTGTAAATCAGTTACTGCTCATAAACTAAGCAGAGACGTAGCTTCCTCAGATGTCCAGTAATCTTTCAAAGTGTCTTGCTGCCAGTACGAGGAAGCCTTGAAGTCCCAGCAGTGTAAATGCTCTTATCTGTCTCACTATTATGATTACCTGCTTTTAGCTGCTGGTGTTAACATGATACTAATTAACCAGAACATTGTCATTGAACAGGTTTTCTGATCACACACTTAACTAGCATTAGTTTGAGAACATCATCAGTTCAAGTTTTGTGCTTTTTTTTTTTTATCAGATCCTCTGACTGAATGTATAGATGTTCCTACATTTTTCATGAGTTGTATCTGTGTCTCAACAGGCTGCATGGATGTTCTTCTGATCCGTATGTGCCGGGCCTATAACCCCATCAATAATACATTGCTCTTTGATGGAAAGTTTGCCACTCCTCAGCTTTTCAAAGCTCTTGGTGAGTCAGCACATTCAGTGTCTCTCTTGTTGCCTTTCTTTCTAATGTATGAGCGTTGTGAAAAGACGGGTAAGGGATTTCGGGTCACCTTTTCATCTCTTTCTCATTTGTCACAATAGTTAGTCAGTGCTTCCTGTTTTGAATCCTTTTTTTTATTATTCTCCTTTCCCCTAAGGCTGTGACGACCTTGTGAGTGCAGTGTTTGACTTAGCGAAAAGCCTGAGCCGTGTACAGATGTCTGAGGAAGAGATGGCTCTCTTCAGTGCTGCTGTGTTGCTCTCGCCAGGTGAGATAATGTTTCTTACCATGATAAACCAGTGAAACTGGTATTTAATCCTTTCAGTTTAGACACAGCTACTCATCCAAGACGGGCCGTGTGTTGTATAATACACCGACATTGTTAAAGTTGCTGCAGGAATACAAAAACAGGGATTGTTCCACTTGATGCTTTCGAGGGTTTGACCAATTTTTAGGGAGAAAAAATGCCATTAGTGAGATTTTAAATATAGCTATATATATTGTTAAACTTCTAATATTCAAAACATGTTTTTAAGCATTTAATGTACACAGTAAAATGAATCTGTAAAAACAAATCAAAAGAATTTCCTGCTGCCATTACCAGGTTTTTCAACAAACATTTTTTTACAGTGCAGATCAATGTGTTTAGGTCAAGAAAACTAATTTAAATTTACTTTATTTACAGCATTTAGTTGCAGTTATACCGAATATGTTTAATAGCATTTAGCTGACCTTTTTTGCAAATTTAACGTTCCATTTAATAAGATATTGAGAAAACTTAAAACATAATTTAAAGGCACACTATGTAACTATTTCATTTTCTTTTTTTTTAAACTTTTTTTGTGAGCCAGTATGAGCTAATATGACCCTTTACAGGGCTAATGAAAAGTCACTCAGCTTCATTTGCTGCTTGGATCCAGAATGCCATGTTTGCAACTTCTGAGTCTCTGGTCCAGTGCCCTGAAGTCTCACAAAGTCACGTATCTCACGAGGGTTAGGCTAACCCAATGTGGCTAGCTGTTATGCTAGCTCCGAAGTGTTTTTAGCTCATGATTCCTGATTTTTTTTCCCATCTCTCCCTGCTTGAACAGCTGATTTCTTTGAATGAGTGATGAACCGCTCCAGTAGAAAGCAGTGAAGGCTGAAGAGACATTTCAACAGTTAGATTAGGTGTTTCTGTTCAGAGACAATGCTAACGTTTCTACAACAGTGATTTAAAACAAACACTAGGGGGTGCTAAAAACAAGCCTAAACTGCATAGGATGCCTTTAAAAGATCAACTTTGTCAAAAGAGCATTTAGGGTAACGCCAAGCCTTCTTTATAACCTGTTCACCAAGTAGCCAACACTTACAGTAATTACACCTCATTATTTATAGCTGTCTGGGAAAATCCTAAGACTTTGTTGTTCCCAGATCATGTCTTGAATGTGAAAATTCTTACCTGGCAGGTTTTCAGTCAATTTGAAACATGAAAAGAATGAAAAGTGATGAGGCCATGCAAAATTTTACAGCAATGCCAGAATCAGTCGGCATGCTTTTATCGTTAAATTAACTTCACCATCACACATTCTGAACATGAATTCATACAGTCTTGTGTCTTTTAGTCTTTCTGCAAATATTTAATTTTAACTGTTGCATTAGGATTTTGGATATAATTAGCAGTTGTGTAACATTATAAGTTAAATTCCAGCTTTAAGACAGTTGTATATTTTTATTGATGATATTTATTCAAACTTGCTGTCTTCTCTCTTAGACCGGCCGTGGCTGACAGATGTCCAGAAGATCCAGAAGTTGCAGGAGAAAGTTTATGTGGGTCTGCAGCGCTGTCTGCAAAAAGAAGGCGCATCTGAGGAGAAGCTAGCCAAGGTACAGACTGGGATGTTGTCAAAATATGCACCTGATTATGGAGCACTGAGTGTAAAGTAATGAAAAACAAAACCATTCTGATTGCAGTAAAACTAAAATGTAGCTTACCAAAATAAAAGCATGGTGAAAAGATCCTCTAATGCAATACAATCAGAGCCCCATACCTGTTGGTCAACCACTGTAAACATAATGTTTACTATAATTTTTGGGGTTTATTTTCTAATTTGTCCTCTGTTTCTAAACCTTTATTCTAGATGGTGTCTAAGCTTCCTGTAATGAGGTCCATCTGCAACCTCCACATTGATAAACTGGAGTTTTTCCGCCTGGTTCACCCCGAAACAGCGTATACCTTTCCTCCTTTGTACAGAGAAGTTTTCGGCAGTGAAATTACTTTCCCGGACTCCACAGAGGGCTAGCTTACCCTTTTAGCTTAAATGGCATGATTAGCATAGCAACACTGAGGTGTACATAGAGGAGGATTCAAAAATGTGGCAGCCATTTGAGGCAAGACCTACCAGTAGCCCAATGACAATCCTGCACATTACACTTTAGCACACACTCCTCTCACCTCTGAAGTCCAAATCCTGCGGAGTAGCTTCCACCACCCTGCAGGCCAACCCTTTCATCTTAACACAACAGGGACTGCTGCTGGGTCGGTGCATGTAACTACTTTTTTCTTTTTCTTTTTTCCCAAGAATCTACATCATTTGAGCTCTCGAAAATATTTTTCTATAAAGTGATCCAATTGAAATGCTTTCTGGGGTAAATTCTAATTAAATGTTTCTCGTAGCTTCTATGCGAGATTCTTGAATGTACCTCCCTCTTCCTGTAAACCCCCCCCCCAGCAGAGTCCTGGGCTTCGTATAGAATGTACAGACTCATCGCAAACAGCTCACCCGCTTTGGGAGATATGCAGTAAGGATGTCTGTTTCAGGTGTACGTTTCTTTCATTCTAAGGTTTGCAGTTTTGTAACATGATCAAACTGTGTAAAGGGACCATGATCAAAGTCAAAAGCAGAAAAGTCGTCGTCTTTTCTAACTGTTTCAATCATGTTCGGATATTCAGCTACTGCCACACACACTCTCACAAAGAGCACAAGACACCGCACTCGAGCTGCAATCATACTAGCACACCCTTAGATACTGACGTCAGTGAACTGTGACTTTTATTTTTATTTTTTTATGCAATCAATGACCTCAGTCCAAATACCTTTTCCCCTTTGCAAATGCCACTTATAAAGATTACAGAGGTATTTGTGAAAGTATTTTCAGATGTACTTTTTTATATATAAAATATGTTTATATATAAAAGCATCTATAAAAAAATTTGTGAAATAAAAGCAAGAGCGCGTGAGTAGAGCAGGGCCCTGTTGTGCTTGTCCCGTCCACATGTTAAGGTTCTGGGACTGAAAAAAGAGAGAATTTGTAGCAGAAATGAAAAAGAAAAGTGTTTATTTAGCACTTGCAAATCCTTGTTAGAATCCAAAACATCTCCATGGAGCAGGATCTTACGGGTTAGCAGTCAAGCTGCCAGCTATGAAGCTTATATTAAACCAGATGGAAAAGCTAGATAAGCCTTCTACCTGTGTGCGGGGAGGCTGAGCGCTGAGTTCTCGCCACTTGACCTGGTTGAAGTGAAGGGACAACAAGGGGTGGATGATGGTGTTATTTAAGCCCCCCAGACTTTATGAGATGTTATCACCACCAGCAGCTCCTTGGGTTGATTATGTGTTCTGATCAGAGAGTGATATTCCTTACTCCCCACTCCCTAACTACCTCACCCTCTCCAAAAAACACTAGATGGCAAAGCACAGGGTTGACAGAGCCATCAGCTACCCCCCTGAGTTAATACCTCAGTGTTCACTCTACAGTAGAGAGCCTCTTCAAAAACATTAGTGGCTAAATTAAAAGTTTGTGGCAACCGGGCAATCATTCTTCAGTCTTTGCTGAAACTGAAAAGAAAAGAAATGAAGTGAAACACTGGATCTTGCCCTGTCTTTTCAGAACACTTCATGCCTTTTGAGTCCAGGAAGCCCTGGATGTGCACAGTTTTATCTCAAGTTACATCTCTGGAGATGCCAGCAGGTGTGTCCAGATGAGAACTTTTTATTTGAGAAAGGAGGATGTATTCGATTTCTGTAAAATGATAAGTCTCGGTCAACCAGCAGCATAAAGAGGCCATGAGAAAACGATCACGATACTTGGAGTAAACCCTTTTTTTTATTTTAAGAATTTTCAGACAATCGCACGACAGATGTTGGATGTTAAAGTAATATTTATTAAGCTTTGCGCTGCTGGGACAGTGCTGTTCACCGTTAGCTTCACCCAGTCTGAAGGGAGCGTTACCCTCATCTTGGTACTTAAGAAAAATGGCATTGTGGGATTGTGCAATAATGTCTTTCCCATTGTTTTATTGGTATGTTGGGCCTTAGTTTTAATGTATTACAGTCACTGTTTTCACAAGCACTCCAGCTTTTTAACCTCACAGCACTACAGATAATAGTACTCATATACCAAATACTCCACTAACATCTCTGCGGATCAGATGAATCGGCCAGATGGCGCCTACAGATTGTAGCAAAGTGCAATGCTTTGAGAATGTTAGATATTAGTTTCTACAGAACTCTGTATAGTCTGAAAGCTTTCAGACCTATGATCTGCTTTGACCTTTCCCTTTAGAGTCACTCAGGGAGATAGCTGGGCTCTCTGTCCTACAGCAACTGCAGTTAGTCAAGCTAGCAAGACACCTTGCACCAACGTAAAAGACCTTTAAACCTTGATCACTGTGTACAGTACATGTTCTCTTGAATGTTTGATTACAAAAGTATCAAAGATTTTACCCTGTCTCATATTATTATTATTATTATTATTATTATTATTGCAAGACTTTTTTTTAGTTGAAGTCATAGATTTAATAGGATTTATAAGAGTAAAGATAAAAGATCAGTTCTAATCTGGATTATTTGTTGTTTTGTTGTGATCTTTTTCATGTTTGTCCTTTACTGTTGTACTGTCTATTTTCTCATCAGTTTAGTGTCCTTTTGTCTCAGAGAGATGTAATTTTATTTTTTTTAATGAGCGTTTTTAAAAAAAAATTTTAAAAAAGGTCTCCCTGAAGGTTTTACTTTTGTCATAATCCCTCTGTTTATGATCTTTTCACTCTATTTAAAGATGATGAGATTTAATCCAGATAGAGTTTATTATGGAGTAATTTATGTCATGGTCTGTGAAGCTCGAGAAGTTTGAACACAGTGACGTGTTATTGCACAATGGTGAAACTGTATGCGGATTCAAGAATGTAATAAAAAGGCTTTTTACAAGTAAAATTAAAAACTGTTGTGGCTTTACACTTACTTGTTTTTTTTCTCTTTTAATTCTATAAGGAGGCTAAAAAATACTATGTTTAAAACAACCAAATACTGCAATAAGATAGGCACAAATTGCATTTTAAGCAAACGATAAGACAGAGATAGGTGCAAAAATTTGTCAATGTTAATAAAAATCATGAGTTTTATGTGCCGTCTAAAATGACAATAACAAGAATATATATCAAGAAGCTTTCTTTTAGCATTTTTCTTAAAATACCATAGAGTTGTAAAGAATGAAGCGTTAATAGCTTTATCTGAAGAGGAAAACATTCCTGGAACAACTCAAGGTTTACATGTCGATTCTAATTAAAATACAGAAAAAAAGTTTCAGTGTCATCTGAACAAGAAAAACTGAAGCTAAATCAAATTAATTTAGGAACATTGTATAGGGACTGGAAAGACATGTTACATGAAAGCATGAGAGGAACATTAAAAAGGCATCATAGAAGCAAAAATAACCTACAAGCAGGGGCGCTGTAAAGGGGGGAAAGGTTAGGATGTTTCTAAGGGCCCACGAATGCCAGGGGACCCAAAAATGTTTCTAATCCCTTTCGACGAGCCGCCACTGGGCTCAAATTGATATTTTTTCATGGGGCCCAACATCCCTGGCAGCGCCCCTGCCTACAAGAATAGACGACCACCTAAACCACCATAATCCACAGAAAGGCGTGGCACAGTCTGCAACTACAAAGGCAGAACAAACACAACATACTCTGATGGGGCGCTGGCTGAAGAGCTGAACCTTTTCTTTACCAGGTTTGAGACATTTAAATTCCTGGGTGTTCTCTGATGACCTCTGCTGGTCAGCCAACACCACAGCAGCTGTGCACACACCAACACCAGCTCAGCTGAGAAGGACTGGCACAGCTTCAAGCTGCTGATCAGATTCATCATAATGAATGACATCTGGTTTCTGCAAATACTGTTCTGACTTTTTGTTGACATTTTCACATTTTTTCTTAACACCTCATCCTTATTCTTTTTTCTCAGTACCAATATATCATCATATTTCTACAAGATCCTCCTCATCAATGCATTGTGCAAAAAACTTTTTTTTTTTTTAAGGAATTAAATGTTTTTGCAGCTGCACAAAAATATCTTTTGATTTGCTGGAATGTTTGGAAGGATTTTGTTTTTGTTTAAACAAAAACAGGAGCACAATGACCTATCTATGACCAGATATCAAAAAGTTCCTGCACCTCCTCACTACCCTGTGTCTGCCCACAAAACCTTTTACAGCTTTTTTTGTTGTTTACTTTTACTAATTTGAAATATCAGCCTGTTTTTCCTTTCCCTTCTCTTTGGGTTACTTCCTCTCTTCAGTTCTGTGTCCATTTGTTTTCACACTGTGAGTGAACCCCACCAGAGTTCATTTGCAAGCATACCAAGACCCACGTTAACAGGAGGACCAGAGTTTGTTTGTTTCAGTGAACTTTCACATGCACAAACACGTTCTGCAAAAATGAACTTTGGTCCCTTTTAACTGGGCCAAACAGTTCTGGTGTAAAATATTTTGATCGTGAGGAATATTATAACTCTTTCTTTGCTTTTCCTCAATGGTGAGTAAAATTAAAGAAGGTTGAGTGTAAAATCATCTATCAGAATGGTCTATTTTTGCCCATCATTGTCTTTTTTGGACAGCTTTTTCTTCATCATGCATTTAAGCATTGTAGTTTGCATTATGAAAAGACAATTGCAGTATGAAACACTAAACCATGTACTTTATTTATGTATCATATACATGCAATATCTGACCTATCACAACAGAATTCAAACTGTAGACGTGTGTGACTGTGAGTGTGCAATATGTAGTCAGGAAACTTTCAGTTGTGTTTAAAAATGTATTTATTTCTTTATTTATTAACCTTTATTTAACCAGGAAATGTCCCAATGAGATTCAGAATCTCTTTTACAAGGGAGTGCTGGATTACCACCTATAGGGCATGTTGTGAAACTGTAACCGATCCACTTATTGTTGTTAGGAATCTTCATCTTACACAGCCCGGAACAAGAGTTCAGCTTCCTTTTGTATACGCCTTTCCATCTTTCAGTTTCCCTGAAAGAACAAACAAAAGGTGACTGCATGAGGTGAACAGTGTGGTAGTAATCCATTTTGTTTGTTAAAATTAAGCTAGAAAAATGGAAACACCATCTCATCAGGTTCCTTATCTCCCATGGAGCAGTACATATTCTCAACTTATTCTCACTGCATTGACCTCCATGAGTTTAGAAGATGTTTATGTATAGTAATAATAATTATTATTGTATTGTTGTTTTTGTTGTTCTATTTTGTTTGTCCCCAGCCAGTTGTTTCCCTTTTAATTTGGACATAACTTGTTAAAACATGAAAAACTAACTGAAATGATTAAATGAATCAAATTAACTTTTGCTATTAAATAGAATATGTACTTGAAGGATATTAAGTATATTAAAAACTTATTAATGCTGCCATCACATAAACTGTAATGGTTTTATGTTCCTGATGTTTATTGGTCTTTTGTTCAGCTTTGTGTTTCAATAAATTGAAATAAATAAGAATCCAAAAATAAAATGAAAGCATTGAGACCTGCAATTACGAGTTGCTTCCAACAGGGGGCAGTGCGCACCTACTTTTGCCACCTTCGTGTAAATTCGTGAAATAATATTTTCCCAGTGGTTGGTGTAGATTTAAAATTGTTCATGAATACGTTTTGAGTTCATTTCATAGTCTTGCTTTTTTTTTCTTTTTTTTTTTTTACAGATTTGTTTAGATTATTTTGCTCCATCTTTTGATGTAGGAATTGCTCTTGACGTGGACGTGGTCTCTTGGCGTTTCCACACTCGGAGTGACGGCTGTGCAGCCCTATGGTTTCTTTGCACTGGCCCGTTTTTTAACAAACTGTATCGTCAATTTTTGGATAATCGTGACCTGTTTACACCTCAGTTGGAAGCAAAGGACAGCCACTGGGTTCAAAATGTCTGTAGCGGGTTTGAAGAAACAGTTTTATAAAGCCAGTCAGGTTTGCAAAACTTTTTCTACCATTACCGTTAGCTGCTAGCTTATTTTAGCATGAAGAGCTAAGAAGCTTCGTTTTTAGCTGCCAGTGTGTTGACAACTTGTGTCAGTAAAAATAATGTTAACAACACTTCAAGCTGCTCCGAAATATTCTTTACCAGCTGCTATAAACATTAATAAGCATGTCTTTTATTTACATTATCTGAATTGTCGTAACAAACTGTTTATTGAAACATTATTTTTTAGAGTTTGTCTTTAAAGTCTCTTTACAAGGAGCCAGATTTAGTAAGAACAAATCTTGTGGTAAACTTGAGACTTGTTTGTCCAAGGATGAGCCCGAATGATTCAAATATGTAAGGTTTAAAAAAATGATGCAATACGAAACGGAATGGAAAAGTTTTCTTTTTTATATTTTGAAGCAGTAAAACATACAGTTTAGACTTCAGTCTTAATGGAAATTAGGCTAATTGTGTTTTATATTGTGTGTGTGTGTGTGTGTGTGTGTGTGTGTGTGTGTGTGTGTGTGTGTGTGTGTGTGTGTGTGTGATTAGACTAATTCTAAAAACCTTCACACTACTGCGTCAGAAATGTCTTCACACATTGGAACTACAAACTTGTGTAGATTAGTGTCTGAATCTTGTTGTGAATGTTTTTAATTAGGTTAATCAGAGTCATGGGAGGAGATAGTTTATAAAAAAGGTTGTTGGTTTTTTTTCTAGTCTTTTTTTTCAACCTACCCCTGCTGATCCAAGCAGGAAAGACATTTGGTTTCTGCCTTCTTCCTGTCAGACACTGAAATCCCAGCTGGCCTTTCCTGATGTGGAAAGAAAAAAATCGTGATTTAGAAGCTGTTGATTCTGATTGTGTTGAAAATGATCAGCAGGGTAGGGATGAGGTGGATTAGTGCCTGATACAGGGATGATACAGTGAATGGGGTAAACAGTGTGCACTTTCCTTTTACAGTATTTGACTGCATTGCAGCTGTTTTTCTTGCCAAACTCCAAGTCACATAGCTCAGATTTTACTCGCAGTGAGGAGGCATGCAGGAAGGTGGATGTGGAAATCAATTCTGGGCTCTGAAGATCTCAAGTCTTTGTTTCTCTATGTTACTTTTTCAGTGGACTGCTTTGAGTTAATTCTGACCCTGAGATGTTAATGTTGGTTGTGAAGTACTAACAAATAGTGGTATTCTTATATGATAAATTGGTATAATCAGAAGGGATGGAAATGTGCATTATTTAAATCACATGTCAAAGGAAAAGCTTGCTAGCAAAGCACAATGTGACAAAATAATGTAATAATCATGTTTTTTTGTTAATTAAATAGATTTTTTTGATCATTTGGAGCCAAAATTGTATTCCAAATACAAATTTTTTAAATTGCACAGCCCTAGTCAACATTTGGATATGATTTTAATGATATTTAGTGTTGATGTCCATGTTTAATACCAGAAAATGATCATTATTATTAATGTACATTTATATAATCTAGTTAGCTTATATCATCTACCCAACCAACCTCAAATCATTAAACTTACTTTGTAAAGTGTGATATTTAGTGTTTCTTATTTAAAGTTTCAAGCACAACCCAGAACATGTAGTTTGTTAAAAGATGTTGCTTTAGTTTGCATTAGTTTTAATGCTGCTGAACTAAAACATGGGTTTAAAACAAGCCAAGGTACAGTGTTCAAACATGCACACACATTGCAGGAACTTTGTTGAAATGTATGGATCATACCGGGACTTAAACCTCAGCTCAATCTGGAAGGATTAGTCTGATTAGAGTTTAGTGCTGATCTGATTTGGGATTAAAATGGTTCACAGGAATGATATTGGTGGCATAATCCTCAGATTGTTTTCCTTTATTCTTTATGAATATCCATTACTAACAGGTGCAGGTTGCACGTTGATGACATGTAGCTGAAAACCGAGGTGCACTGTGATGTTGGCTGTGGATGTGATTTGTTTTTATGTTGAGAATTTTACATCATTTATATCCTTCCTGTAATAAAAATGTAAAGAGTCTGATCAACTCTTTACTGAAACTTAATGATTGATCAGGTACTGCAGAGGCAGAATCTTTGATTGTTTGATATCAAACTTTGGTATTTATCTTTGTGATCCAAGTTATGATGTCATTATAGTTCCCCTTACCAGAAAATTATTAGTACATGCTTTCTGGTTTTCTGCTAGTTTTATTTCTGTGCTTCAAACTCCTTTTTGCGTATTACAAAAGCATATTGATAGCTTCCGTGTGTGCTGAAACTACTGCACATTTGATTGCGTGGGAATTATAACCCACTGAAAGTGCTGTTTCCCCTACTGTCTGATCTTGCTCTTTTTATAAATCAACTCTGCAGTCTTTATCTGAGGCCCAACAGCTTGAAATCCCCTTTGAGATCATTTACTGGTAATTAACTGATACAACACACTGATCCCTCTTTGTATTTTTCCATCATGTTTGACCCAAAAATCCCATTTTGTGTGCTCCACTATACATGACTTATGTGTGCATGTAAATAATAATCTGACACAGTTTTGTTTGGTGGCCAACAACTAAGACCTAAAGTGTAGCAAGGCTAATCTCTCTACTGCTCTTATTTGTAAAACTTTCCAAGACTGAAGTCTGTTGCTGTTTGCAATCCTTGATCATTTCAGAGTAATAATTAAATGCTTCATCTTTACTTGTGACCCAGATCCCTTAAGGCCTCCTGTCAGGAGCTGTTTGCACACAGCAGAAAATACAAGAGTTTAAACAAATCAGTTCTGTAAAAGTCTCAGCTGCAGCTTCATGTTTGTTATAAAATGTTAAAACCATATATAGTTTATTGTCAAACTCATAAGAGATGCAGGAAATCTGGGTTATTTCATTTTCACAAAAAGGTCATAAATACGGTAGTAGCTTTGAGTCACAGGAAATAAGTAAAATCTGGTGTTCCTTTCCTTTCTCACAGATGAGTGAATTTAACAAAGAAAGGGAACAGTGCAACCTTAACTCTGGACTTGATGCCTAATATATGTTTATACATATGTAATGGAACTCTTGTTCATTGACTTTTCTACATTCCTGAAGCATTACGCAATCTAAACACAGAATTGAGATCATTTAAATACATAATGTCACTGATTTATGACTCTTAAAACATAAGAAAACACTGAATTTTATAGAAGTAATGCCGTTAAAAGGGGCAACTTGTACATTTGTGCATTTCTTTTTTAAGCATATTGCCGCACTGTTCCTGTTTTTTATAAATATTCCTGAGGATGAAGGTGAAGGCTTGCACACCAAAGCTATACACCACACTGTGCTTCACAGAGTCAAGAGTTACTGAGCTGACATTCATAAATTAGAGTTGTGTTTCTGTTTGTCACTGCAGCATTACTGAATTTGCTCTCTGCTTTGTTTCTCCACTTCTCTTTGTATTGTCTCCCTCCCTAATTGTAGATGGTTAGTGAGAAAGTCGGTGGTGCAGAAGGAACCAAACTAGATGATGACTTCAGAGACTTGGAACGGGTAAGAGAGGCATCAGAAAGTGTGAAAATCAAGTCGTTGGACTGGATGATTTTTACACAGTCCACAAAC
The DNA here is from genome assembly GCA_006937965.1 of Callopanchax toddi. Taxonomy (NCBI): domain Eukaryota; kingdom Metazoa; phylum Chordata; class Actinopteri; order Cyprinodontiformes; family Nothobranchiidae; genus Callopanchax; species Callopanchax toddi. Next base: position 2,599,434 of record SSNR01000011.1, read on the forward strand.
AAACTGCTTTCTGTGAAAATCACACACATTTCATAAATTGTCAGCAGTTTAACTCTTCCAGCTTGGATGTTTTTCAGAAATTAAAAGAAACATATTTAAGGTTGTGAAATCCCTTAAAAGGCCCATGTGGATTTGCACTGAAAACCTACAGTTACTGTTAGAAAATGTGAACAAAAATGTCAACCGGAACTGGCTGCTGCTTCTTTAATGTAAATATTTAATGTGCCGCTGGTGTCTTTGGGTTTTAACTGTTTGGGAGCCAAAACAAGCAAGCTGGAGACATCACAGTGAATCTCTTTGAACATTAGGTCACATTTGTCTTGCTTGTTAGACCAAACAATTACTTAGAAAAAAAATCTACAGTAAATTATAAACACCACTTTGTTGAGAGGAATATCTGCAAAAGAAATTATTATGTTAGCAGAAGATTTTTAACAAATCTCCTTGTTTTGCTTTGACTTCGCGTTGGATTTCTAACAGGAGGCTCTGTTTTTGTATTTGTAGAAAGTAGATGTCACCAGTAAAGCTGTAGTGGAGGTGATCTCCAAAACTTCAGAGTACCTCCAACCCAACCCAGGTGAGAGGAAAGTCTGCTGGCACCTGTTTTTCTAAATTATTTAAACTCTCTTTTTAAAATTACTTCCAACTCTGCCTTACCTCTGCAGCATCACGGGCCAAACTGTCCATGTTAAACACCATGTCTAAGATCCGCGGTCAGGTGAAGAACCCAGGCTATCCTCAAGCTGAGGGGCTGCTGGGAGAGTGCATGTCCAAGTACGGTCGGGAACTCGGAGAGGACACAAACTTCGGTAGGATTTATTTGTTCTAGTTTAATGCAGCGGATCACTGAAATATGTAATTGTGTGTTTGGTGGGTGAGGTGCTTGTGTGCACATGTCTGATTTAATTTTTAAGCTCATTGATAAACTGCGGCCAAACTGTTTACATAGTGTCTGCAGAATTCCTTTAGTCTATTTGAAGCGTTGCATTCTTGGTATTTGGGGTTTTATTTATTTGTTTGTTCTGTTTTTTCCCATTTGGTCTGTTCAGGTGTAAACTGAGAGTCATATTTTGTGCTTCAGTGTGAAATGTTCTCATCTGTGTGGTTCAGGTACAGCGCTAGTAGACGTAGGAGAGGCCATGAAGAGACTAGCAGAAGTAAAAGACTCTCTAGACATCGATGTGAAACAGAACTTTATTGATCCGTTGCAAGGGCTGTCTGACAAGGACCTCAGAGAGATACAGGTATGTGATGCACATGCAGTTAATATAAGTTTTCATCAAACAACTTCTGCAGTTTCTCTGACTTTAGCAGCTGTAAGAACTTTAAACAGTTATTTGTCTGGTAAAAGTTATGTCTACTATTAAAACTGTATCTCTGAACTCTTGTAGCACCATCTGAAGAAGCTCGAAGGTCGTCGACTTGATTATGACTACAAGAAGAAGCGTCAGGGCAAGATCCCAGATGAGGAAGTTCGACAAGCCCTGGAGAAATTTCATGAATCAAAGGAAGTGGCTGAGACCAGCATGTACAACCTGCTGGAGACTGATGTGAGAACTCTTTCAGCTTAATGACATGTGGTGGCGTCTTTTTTCCTTTGAAGTATAATTTAAACCCCGTGTTTATTTTTAAAATTCTAGCTACATCTAAAAGTGGAGTGTTTTTTTTTAGTTATGGTATGTGGATAAATTATGAATGCCTTCTAGCTTTTATCTACTCAGACGATAAGGGAAACAGAGATTTATATAATATAAACAGATTTTTGACTCCTTTAGAGTATTTTTTAAAGCTCTAGTTATTGGTTTGCCTATTAATTGTATTTGTAAATGAACTAAGAATAGCTTAATTTTAACCTTATTAAAATATCAAATATGAAAAATAAGAATCATATGTAGTTGTTTCCAGCTGACAGTCAAACTCCAGCACCTTTGCTCTTCTAGAAGCAAAGAAACTGTGACAGGAGTTCAGGTGTGATGAGTTTATGTGTGTGTTTTGTGTGTGTAGATAGAGCAGGTGAGTCAGCTTGCATCCCTGGTGGAGTCGCAGCTGCAGTACCACAGACAAGCTGTACAAGTGCTGGAGGAGCTTTCTGATAAACTGCGTGACAGGTAGGTGCAGGAATGACACCTAAAGACACACCAATACCAACATGCCCTGTGCTCTGCTTCAAACTGTTCCATGTCTGCAGCTGATTTACTCAAAAGAGGCTTCAGTCCAGCCGTTTTTCTTTTTTAATCTGATTCCTTAATGAATGAATCTTTTTGAACAGGATGGCCGAAGCTCAGTCTCGACCAAGACGTGAATACACACCTAAACCCAAACCTATCTTTGACTTTGGAGACAACAACCATTCAAACGGTGGCTACCCGTCCTCCATGGCCCCTCCTCCTTCACGCAGTGCAGGTAAGACACAAAATAAATGTTGATTTTTATTATTTTTTAATTGTTCTTTATTCATCCGTCCATTTATGTTACTATGAAAGACTCACTACAAGTTCAGGTTTAAGGTTTGTGAAGTTCCAAGACGTAAAAGATCAATCTGATTCCTAAATGACTCTGAGCCCTCCCCTCTTTCAAAACCTTACAGAAACTAATCTGAACACACACACTCTGTACGTTGCCAACACGATTGCTCAACAGCTGTAACTGATAAGAACCCTGAAACAAAAACAACCTAAAACTTTTCTCTAGTTTGATCATGGTTTGAAAGACGACAGCATTCCCTGAATATTTGACTTGAAAAAGGTTGAAATATAATTATTGACAGAGACAAAATGAGCAAGTGTTTAATGTGTAAGGGAGCGTATTCTGTGTGTGTGTATCCCTCCCTGTTATCTAGCTGGCCTTTCTCTGACTGACCTTGTTCCCTCTTTTTCTGTGACATCAGCAGATCGTTCGTTTCTCTTTCCTTCATTGTCCTTTCGGAAACCAGGATCGTGTGAGTCACATATTATGTGTGAGCCATTTTCCCTGAAATGTTGCAGTCTGGCAAATGTCCAGTGCATGTGTGTGCACGAAATCTGATATATACAATCTAGGAAATGGCAGGTTCTCATCAGTGGTGTTACAAATGACAAGAATGGAGCATGTGGTTTTTGTTTGAACTCCACATCCTGTCGTCTTAAGCGCTCCACCTGGTTGTAAAAAACTCAGCTGACTAAACTCCCTTAAATAGATTAAAAAAACCTTTCTGTCTGGTTTTGTTTTTAACAAAAGCCAAATTATTGAAATCTGTGAGGCACTTCTTCCCATTAGCTCATCTCCTCTTACTAACTTTAGTATTCACCCTGATGTTTGATCTAAAAACGGCAAAGCATGATCTAACAGGACTAATGTGTGGAAACCTGCATGTTGTGAAAGAATTAAATACGAGTTTTAGAGGCATACTTTTAATCAGTTTATCTCATATTTATAATATATTCTTTGAGTATTTTTGGTTATTCTTGAGTTTGTTCTGAATATTTTGTGCAGTGTGGCGACATAACGACTACGTTTTGCCATGTGTGAATGTTTATCTTTTAAGAGCTTAGCTAAGTATTTTCCTAGAATTTACACGTCGGAATTCACAGATGAAAGATAAAGCTTTGTGGCAGAAAAGTGAAAGATTTGATCCATCTAGTAATTTGTGTCACCCAGTGCTAATTGTGTGACTTTATTTACTCATTTTGAGGCCAAGCGACCTTTTTAAAGCCTGGCCTGTGATTGCTGGTGACTAATTGCAAACACATTCGCGAGGGAGTTTCTAAAACATCTCAAACGTTCATTAATGTGAGTCATGTGTGTAGCTGGATTTTTGAACACTTGCTGGTATTTGTGAAATTGCGCCAGTGCTTCAGAGTTGACTTTATTCAATTACAAATAGTGTTGTTTTTCTGCATCTGTAAAATAATACAGTATTGAATAAATAAGAACAAGCGGCCAAAGCTTTCCCCTTCTCTCGCCTGGCCAGCAGTGTGTTGTGTGAACTTGATACAATGAGAAAATTGTTTGGCAGCAAAAAGCCGAGTTTGTCTGAGTGTAGATTGCTGCTGGTCTGCGTGAGGTCACAGAGACAGAAAGACAAAGCGAAGAATGAGGCCAGTCCTACGGGGACCTGGTGTCAGAGGATGTTTTAGTTTATAGTCAAAGACTCTCACTTGCCAGAATTCCTAAACTTTGTTTGCAGTGCTCTTGTTGTTTTTCCCCTAATAAAATGTACAAACTGCTGTTCACATGATGTCATGCCAAAGCTGAGCAGTGTGACTTTTTCTCCTAAAACTAGCTCTGTTCTGGGCCTCTTGTTTTGGTTACCTTCTAATATTTTAACTTCTTATCCTCTTCTCTTCTTCCTTGTTCTTCTCAGCTCTAGAGCAGCCAAGCTGCAAAGCACTGTACGACTTTGAGCCAGAGAATGACGGAGAGTTGGGTTTCCACGAGGGAGATATCATCACCCTGACCAATCAGATCGATGAAAACTGGTATGAGGGCATGCTGAACGGCCAATCAGGATTCTTCCCTCTCAACTACGTTGAAGTCCTCATTCCGTTACCACACTAATATAAAAAAAAGGAGCCACAAGTAGACTGACAGAGAAGAGGAGGAGAGAAGGGAGCCAGTGAGGAAGAAGATAAATGACGACAGGTTTCATTTGCCCTTTTAGCTCCACCATTATCTACAAGTGAGCACTTTTGTCAGCGTGCAATCTGGACATGATATCAAACCAGAACGTGCACCTGATTTTTGGAAAAGTCAAATGATTCACAGTCAAAACATTTTTATCTTTCTTCTGAAAGTATGAAGAATGTCTTTAAACAGACTGATGACTCGGTTTGAAGCAATAATTTTTTGTCAGAAACTAAGAGCTACTTTTAAATGTTATGATCAGGGTGACGGGTCCTCGTGTCACATCCTCTTGTTTGTGTAACTGCAGTTTGACTCAGCCAGGTCACCCACTTTACAGCAGTTCAAAATATATATATATATATATATATATATATATATATATATATATATATATATATATATATATATATATATATATATATATATATATATATATATATATATATATATATATATAAAATCAAACCTTACAGTAAGTGTGTGTAAATATGACAACTATCATTTCAAAACTAAATCATTGTACCAGAGGAATTAATTGAATCCCTGATGCCACCTGCTGGCATAATCAAGAATTACACTCATCTAAACCTAAATGAACTTAGACGACTAGAAATTATAAAACTAGTTATCCTACAAAAAGTAATTTTAGAAACTTGAGCCAAAATAGTGTCTAAATTTTGATTTAGACAGTTCTGACTGCAATGCTTTTTTTTATATTTCACTTAAACATAGTTGGCTAGTTATTTTCATTAGCAGACAAGATAGTGGTTTCCTTTTTTCTGGGTTTAAAAAAAGTCTGCTTCACAGTTTTGTATGGTTACAGAATAGATGAGAATCAGCACCTTGGACAACTCTACACACAGACCCAAAGGTAAATGCAGAGGTTGCACCTTTTTGTCACTTAATGCAGGTGTGTAAATGTTGCATTTGTATGGTTACTTGCTGGTCTGTTAAACGGAGGAGACGGAGCCAAAAACCCCTATAAAGTGCTATATAAACATTGTTTAATGCTTGTTTGTTAAACTGCTAATGATTCTGTAACAGCCATATATCCATGTACTTTCTGTTTATTGTACTATATTAAACATTTGTTATAATTTTTTAAAGCCGTTTCAGGCACCAGTTAACTCCATGCTGTGCCTGAATAGATGATGCTGCTGGCAGCGACTTAGTCTTTTATATTCATCACTAACAGTCCCTGCTGTTACTGTCTGTGTCTCAGAGAATGTGAAGCTTATTTTAATCTGATTTTGTAACTGATCATTCACAGTGACTTTCTTAACATTAGGCTGACGGACACAGATGTTGAGTCTGTTCAGACGAGGCTGGCTTCTCGTTTCTGGACTTTAGCTCAGCTGCATCCAACATTCGATGTAGATCATACAGTATGAAGGAAGGAGTTTGATTTCAAAGGGAAAACATCCAGGATGAATTTGGACAGCTGTCACCAAAAATCTACCCTTTGTTCAATTGGTTTTCGATTGTAAGGGCATAAAAAGTTAAAACTGTGAATGACAGTTATGTGCTTGTTTTGCAGTATCGGTTTATCTGTTCGTCCTTCACTCCACACCCAGTGCCTCCACCCTCCCACTCCTGCGTTTGGTCCTCATTTTATGTGTTTACATCTCTGACTGTACTACATCCCACTACCTGTGTGTAGATCAGGGCTAAGGGCCATAGGAAGTGCTGTGTGGATTATTACATTAGTCCTGTGTGATTTGTTTTAGTGCCTTTGGAAAAGAAAGGAACTTAACTCAACTATTCCTCATTTTTACTTTTATCCATTTGGCACTTTTATGTGTAAGGATTAATTGCATGTGTGCATATTTCTGCACATTAATGACACTACAGGCAGTTTCCTGGACGTGTTTAGACCGATGAGTCTTATCAGCAAACCACCAGTGGAAACTTGTTTTTAAGATTTAAATGTTCTAAAAAGAAAGTCCCACTCATTTCTTTTAAAGGGCTATGTGTGTGTTTATTCAGTCTTAAATTCTCCTTTCCAGTGTTAAAGTCTATGGATCTTTGTAGTATTATTTTTATATAAAAGACCTTAAAACATTTCACTTAATCGTTGCATGTAGACTTGTATTACACCTTGTACGTCCTAAATTTAAGTTGCCTTTTTTACTTTTGGTATGAATACAGAATTTAAATGCAATACTTTTTTTTTTACCCTTACATTATTTGTATGTGCTTCCTTCTTGTTCCCTGCCGTCTTACCAGAAATAAAAAAAAGAAATACATAAATATTGTGTTTTATAAACAAGGAAAAAAATGTCTTTAAGTTCATGCAATAAACAATTTAAAATGACATGTTTAAATAGTTCCAGTGTGTATATTTTATTTGTGGATCACTATTCAGCAGGCTTAAGGCATCAGTCTGTCCTCATACAAGTATATCACAGTCCACAGTTAATAATAAATACAGTAAAGGTCAAAAGGAAGCAAATATCTGTCCTAATGGGACAGTTGATGGGTGCATTCACAACACAGCACCACACACACACACACACACACTTGCACCAAAACCCTTAAAAACCTCACTTAAAGAGCACAAACAAAAACAATACCTACTGCAAATCTCAGTCCTAACACATACGGTTGCATATAGTGTAATTATATTTTGCACTATTCATTTTCACCCCAAACTAAAAGCAAAAACAAGGTGTTAACAGTTTAAACAGTCCTTATCTGTTAATATCTGATCAGATACTGTCACAGATAGGCACATAGGTCCATGTGGGAAAGGTCAAAGGCCAACCTGCTTTTTAATGAAAGGAATATCACTTTATAGTGTAAAACGTTTCTTGTTTGAATGGTGTTTGATTTAGTTTGTGTTTCTCTTCTCATAAATACAGTACAACCTCTGGGAGCAGCTATATCATATATTAAAGCACCGCCACAGCCTCAAAAGTGTGTTTTAACTGACATTAATGCTGTATCAAAATTAGGAGTCAGGCATGACCTCGATGCATCTGTAAATGTTAGTCTCACAGGAAAAGGGTTTGAAATGAAACGACTTGAGTTGGAGTGAGGTCACATCACACATGCAGAGCTGATCTCAGTGCATGCTGCTCAGCTGACTGTAGACGTGCTCCAAGATCTGTGAGTAGGCCTGGTCTTTGGGGGCGTGGCAGCTGAGAGAGCCCTGTGGAGGCAGACAACTTCTGTTAGCTGGGACACCAACTATAAGTAACGAGTGGTGGGTTGTTTATAAACCCTCTTACCTTAATCTTGTCCATCATGGTCGTATCAGGACACCAGAACTGGTTGAAATGGACGAGGTCTGGAGCTGCTCTGTAGTATTCGACCAGCAGCATCTTTGGAAGAAACGTAAAAATCCTCAATTCTGGCTTGTTAATTTTAAAAATGTGTCACTTTTTTTGATTTTACACTGCAACGGTTTAACAGGACTTGAGCTGCTCATTCATTACCATCTCATTAAGAACGTCGCTGGTAAGGAAGTTGTCCTGCACATAAGTGACCTCCACAGCCACTGGGATTCCATAGTCATTAGGCCGTTGCTGCAAACAGAGTTTAGAAACGTGAACACAAATCTGTCTCTGACTGAACTTAACGAATCCCTGAAAGAAGTAAGGAAAACGGTTATCTTTGTGTCCTGACCTCAGGAGGTGGTACGACCCAGAATGGAGTTATTGTAGATGCCACACCTTGGTTTCCATGGTAATACGGACCTGAAATCAATACAAGCTCGATGAAAGCCGAGTTAATCATAGTGATGATGGCTAAACTGTTAAAAATACTTCTGATTTCAATCCAAAATAAATCTTTTAGTGTCATAATTGTTCTATGTGTGGGAAAGTGAGGGAATGGGGGTTATATGGGTCATTTTAATCTGTCAAGCACTTTGTGTTGCTCGCTGGGGCATGAAAGGTGCTATATAAATAAAGTTTGATTTGATTTGATCACTTATTCAGATCAGCCTTTAGTTGTGTTATTATTGTATCCTCACTGACCACAGATGATGCCCAGGCAGGGCTGGAAGCCATTATTTGAGCCCTGTAGTCTCAGCTGATGATCCATCTGTGAGTCGATGTCCTGCAGCGATGGCAGGGCCGGACCCCGCGGGTGACTGTGGTACCAGCCCACCAACGACAGCCCACGCATGAACAGATTCTGACAAATCTAGAGCAAAGTAAACATCCTAATTATTAATTAGAAAAAATATGGCACACATATGTATTTTGGATAAAATTTTAAGAATCTATTCAGGTTTCTTAAAGTGCCTGTGACTCCATATTTAAATCACTTTATATTAAACAGGTGTAATCTTTGATGCCTCTAGATTAGCGTTGCACCATTATGACTCAAAATACGCTGTAATTATTTCCTAACGAGCAACTCAGAGATCAGAAGAAAGCGCTGCCTTCCGGTTCTGCTGGGTTTCTCCTTATTTGGCAGCCTGACACTTCTGCTGCAGCAGGGGGCAGTGTTGTCACGTGAAAGAGAAACGAAACTGAAACTAAACACTACACGGTCTATGGGCAATGGTGGCGGCACTGCCTCGCTCCAGGTGTCGTGAACGTGCATGTGGGAGGAGAATTTACCATATAAGCAAGTCCGGATCACTATGACCTCATAGCGGGCTGGAGTGAAAAAAACTGTTTGAAACCTGGGTCTGAAATCTGGAAGAGCTTCTCACTGGCTGGACTAGGAGACAGATGGACGCCGTTTTTTGCTCTTTCTGGCAGGTTTAAGGTGAGAACTCAACGTTGCAACATGATAGATAAGTCAGAAAACGTGGAAACCGATGTCATGGGCACTTTAAAAGTTAAACGACAAGTACTGACACCTGCACACTTTTTAGGTGTCTTTCATCCTTTACTCTCATAAATAAATAAATTCATGCATTTAGTGTGGACTATACAGATTTACTGTTTATGTGTTACCTCCTCTTCAACAGCAGAGGCCGATTCTCTGTCTGCCAGCCTGGTCCGGCAGGGGAACGCCCTCAGGACCGTCAGCACTAAAATACAGCAAACAGAAAGGAAAAGGTGACGAGGACTTGTAAAGTTTGATTTGGTTGTACTTTATTTTGAGGATAGTCACACTCACGTTGTGTATTGGTGTCCCAGCGTCCTCCGAGGTATCCCACTACCTCACTGGTGGTCAGGTGACAATGGAAATCCTATAATAACCAACAAGTAGTCAACTTTGTGCTTTACTTCTCATTAAAAATATGAGAATTTGGGAGGAAAATAAAGCAAAAACAGACCATTAACAGCAGAACGTTACTGGAGACGGCTACATTGAATGGCTGGAATCTGTTGATGGCCGAGAACGCTGACAGCTCCACTAGTGTGTGTGGATCTCTGAGGATGAAAATCAAGTCACTGCCACATTGTAGCTCATCTCTCACACAGCACACTGGATGCATGAAATGAAACTGTAAAACAGGCAGTACCTGGCAGCATCTCTGGTGCCCAAGCTGCAATATCTGACAGGGATCCTCTCTCTGTCGGTCCGACGTGAAACCATCACATCTGTAACGAAATGAAGAGGAACAATTCTAAGTTCTGAGAAGAGAAAAGAACAAAGAAATGGGACAAGCAGAGAAGAGGAACGAGACCATGTAATCCAGGTTTGCTGTTCTTGTTCTTCTCATCTGCCTGTACAGCTGTCTTCCCTTCTTCCTCATCCTCATCATCATCTTCTTCGCTCACCATGCTCTGGTACCAAGAGTAATTAAAAGAAGCAAAGCAGATTGGAAAACACTTTTGAGAATTGTATTTACTTTCCCTGTGAGAACGGGTTTATAGGACAGCTAAAAAGTGTCCACTTGAACACAACTGGCATGAAATTCCTGACATACCATCTGAACTGACACGCGTGACCACATATTTATAGATGTTTGGGGTCCATTTTAGTACAAAAGTTTTAGATTTAAACAGAAAAAGTTTAATTCAAACTTTGTTTCCAGTTGTTTTATGACTGACTAATAACATGCTGAGTTTTTTTTGGTTTTGTGCCAAATGAAAGGCTGTATTTTACCAAAAGTGTGCGTTAAACCTGCATAATCTCGAGCCCGTTAACTGACTTTTAGATTGAGTTTGCTCTATGGTTTGGCATGAGAACTGTCTTCTAAACGCTTTAAACAGCCTCTTGGTTCTATGCACTAAATCTGTTTAGAAGCGCATGTCAGCAACTGTAAAATTGAGTCTCACCATGTCTGCGCTGGGCTGATACTTGTGTAGCCAGGTGGTTTTGTACTGGGCCAGTTTCTGTCCCCGGTAGCGCACAGACGCCCAGCCACAGCCAGACTTCTTGGCTGGGTTTACCAGTCGCTTACAGTGGGTTGCCCAGGCGCTGGGGGAGTTAAAAATCTGGCCTGTCTCCACCCATCTGATTTTCCCATCATTCAACAGGTCTCCAACAAAGTTCTTACCCTGGGGGAGTAGAAGGGAGAGGGGTCACTGATTGGTGTGTTGTCCTGCTTTGCACAGCACCTTAGTAAATAACAGATAATAGCGTTTGATGTGTGTTAATACCAGGTAGTGGATGGCCAGCACGCCGTCCCCTGGCTCCACCAGGCCGTCCTTCAGCAGGACTCTCAGGGTGATGCCCCTCCGGGTCAGCAGGGAGCCCCTACCAGAACTGGTCTTGTAGTCTGCCTCCTCACCACCACTCAGCTCCTCCTCATCCTCCTCACCTCCATCCTCCACCACCTGTGGGGAGCTCGGTGGTTCTGAGCCTGAAAAGACACAAACATTTATTCACAGAGGGTCCCCAGGCAGTAATGTTCATATAGAAACAAAAACAGCATCCTGGTTTGTTTGTTTTTTTATTTACTGCCTCTTATTATCACTCTGGGTTTTAAATAATTCAAACATTTGTACATATAAAGTTTATGTTTTTACAACTGTAATGACAATGACTTTTAAGTGAAAGCTGCACTGTATGGTAGCCATCATCCTTCATATCGACAGCAAGCTACAATACCATGATCCACGTTTAAAGGGATCCTCATAAGTCCGAAATTATACAAATATCATTCAAATAGGAATTTCATTAATTGCGGCTAAACTGTGCTGGCTTTTGTTTCCACCTCCCATTTAGGGCACGGCTCTGTCCGCAAGAAGAGGCCTGTATGTATGCCTCCCCCCTCTGTTAATTTCACTCACAATCACAATTAAAGCCCCGTTTTATTATTCTCACCCATATCTCTACAAGAGCGCCTTTAAATCCAACGCGGTCCGAAGCTGCTCCTTTCCAGGACACTGGAGGCTGAGCGAGCCGGAGCTTCGGGCTGATTTCACAGACACACTTCACCACACTAGCTCCGGCTATTATTCAAAAACATAAAATGAAGGCGTCTGTGGCTCCGCAGTGTAGTTTCCTTGTTGTGTTGCTTTAATGTCAGTTCCCCTCCCCTTTCTTTTCTCCCTCTCCCCGTCCTTGTCACCCTCTCTGTGTTCCTCTGAACGGGATTGTCTGACGTGCCAAGCCGGTCGGTTTGCCATTATTTACTCTCCGTTATCATTACCGTAAAACTAAACAACCGTTATGGTTGCGGAGTCAGCTGGAGCAAAACAATAAAATGTATCAAATGTTTGTGAAAACCTGAAAACATTCGGCGATAAATCAGCGTTTCCTCCGGAAAAATCAAGTGTCGCCTCGTGCACGTGAAGCAGCCCTTATTTGTCTCTGATGCAGATTAAAAAGTGCTTCCAGAAGATTGTAAGGCATTTCTGTTCTCGAAACATGACACAGTAGCTACATACGGTAGTTCAGTGGTGTTAAAATACGACTTTAAACGGCGCTACACTGTGATATACAGTTCTTTTCTTCACCACACCGAGATGTAGCTCCCTTTATCTCTGTAAGAACATACGGGAAGTAGCCTGCAGAGGGCAGCAAACGTCCAGAAGAGCCGAGTCTTCACTGGCTCGAATTAGTCGTTAGTGCCACCTGGTGGCGATTTTTAGAACGCACTTCAAACCTAAAACAAACGGGGGGGGGGGGGGGGGGGGGGGGGGGACTAATTAATTATATAAAATAAAAAAAAAAAAAAAAAAAAATCATTTTTTTTTTT
>SSNR01000011.1:2612202-2624989 GCA_006937965.1 Callopanchax toddi
ATATATATATATATATAAACAAGAAAAACAAGACCTTTGTTGTTTTGCATCCGTTTCTAAAACAAGTAATAAAGAATTAACTCACTTTTTATTTTTTGATTATTGGTTTTCAGTTGAAAATAGAAAGAACGAATGACACACGGATTTGACTTCATTTAAAGGTCCCTAGACTTGGAATAGTTTGCCAAAAACAAAACAGAAAGAAAGTTAAGATATTTTAGAAGTTTTAATTTCCACATGAAAGAATGGATTTAACAAATGCCAAATCTGTACATACCATAATCAGTGTAAGTTGTTTTTTTATTATTTGTTTTTGTTTGTTTTCTCCACTAACTTGTAAAATATGCATGTATTTTATTTATTGTTCTATTTTATATATATGTATATATATATATATATACATATATATATATATATATATATATATATATATATATATATATATATATATATATATATATATATATATATATATATATATATATATATTTGTTATAAAAGAATGAATCTTTGTAATAATAGTTTTGGAACAAATAAATTCTTTATGCAAAACAAAGTTTGACAGATAAAATAAATGTTTGTAATGTCCCTGCAGAGATAAACTGAATCTAATTAAATCAAGTACAACTCTTTAACAGAAAACACACCAGGTTTTCTCCTAACCTTCTTATCATGGGGTAACATTTCCAAAGAGCAGTTACATGTATATATCACTTTAAATGCACATATCTTCATAGGGACTTGAATTAGATAATTATATTCATTAAAAAAATAATAACACCCCAACAAACAGTAATCAGAACATTTTTGACAGCTTGGTTAAGTAAGAATGGGCTGCCAGCACTTAAGATTTGGCCCAGAAGTTGATCATCAGCATGCCAGAGTAAACTGCAGATGTCTTGATAAAGAATAGTCTAAAAATATTAACTTTTTGCACAATGTAATTGTCAAGAAAACCTTTGAAAATGACTTGTAAATATACTTAAGCAGACCATAGAAATATTTGAAAATAAAATATCTAAAAACACTGAGGCAGTAAATTAAGGGGAAACCAATACCATTGTTATTCTCAAAACATTTGGCCACAGCTGTAGAGTTTTCTTGAGAATTCAAAAACTAATCTGTTGAGTACTGAGGAGACACAACCACTTGATAGGAGAACACAGTTGAATGGCAAGGGTAGACTTGTTCAGCAATGCTAGGAACAAATTTGGGGCTGTCACTGTCAACCGTGTTAAATTCATCAACATGAGAAACGTACCTCCCTTTACACATAAGAATGAGCTTATTTGTGTAACGAATACGCCCCTCCATCTCACTGGGTAAATGAGAATGCTTTTCTTGTATTGTGGAAAAGGCCCTATGGAGCACCTGTGACACGGAGGAGATTCTAATAATCCATCTTCTCCGATAACTCCTCCCACTTCTGGATCGGGATTCGGACTTTCCCTTCGTGTCTGGTTCAGACCAGATGCAGAGCATATGAGGATAGGACGTTTTCCAACTGCTGTTTGTTCGACCTGTACAAGCTTTCTGTTGTTGAAGTGCGTCTATGTCAAGTGAGTAACAGACTGTTTGTGAGATAATTAGTTTATATTGCTGAGTAAGTTAATTCTCTACATTTGTAGCCATTTATACGTTTCTGTTTGATTATTCGCCACTAAAGGCAAACCTGCTCTGTGCACGTTTACTTTGTTTATAAATAATAGTTTGATAAACCTTTGTTGGTACAGGCAGACCGTTCAATGCTGTTAATGAGCAATTATAGTTTGTTAAGCTTATGACGCAGCAGATAAACTGCGCGATGTACCCAGTTTGACCACTAGGGGGCAATGCTGCACCATAAATGATTCAGAGTAACTGTAAAGCTGTGTCAGCAGTTTGTGCCCAGCTCTGCATTTAATTTCATTGCTCTGTTTAGTTTATTGCATCCTGTTACAGACTATTTTGCATACTTTAATGTAGTAAGTGTCAATTTGTAGTTCATGCATCTCTCATTTAGAGAAATCTTAAGTTGGAATTAATAGTTTTCTTTGTTATTGTGTTTTGTTTATACAGAACCACTGCTTCATCAGAAAGTTATTTTCATGTTGGTGTGGTTATGAAAATAAAGACTGGTCAACTACCCGATCTTTGTGATTCTAATCGATCACCTGCTGTGGGCTACCACTATAATCAAGCCAGTAACTGAGAGGAAGAATCCCTTCCTACATTGTGGTCCTTCGAGCCGGATGTGCGGGGCTTGCAGCAGACCAGGATGTCAGATCCACTGGTGGGAGAGCCCCCTACACGAGTCAGGAGGAAGTCTTCCCTCCCCGTGTACTTAGAGGATTACATCCTTTTTGATCAACCCTCACAACCAGTACCACAACCAACCAACTCATCAATCTCCCTTGCTCAGCTGCAGGCTGGTGTAGCTACGGAGAGTACGGAAGGCTCACGTTCTGCATCCCCAATAAGCCAGCAGTTTTCGAATGTCTCGCTAGGTGGAAGACTTGATGAACAGAATACACAGCAAAGGTTGCAAATGGAGTGCCAGAAGCTCAGACAGGAGAGGGATAACCTGTTAGCTTCAATGCAGCAACTTCAGTTACAACATGATGAGCCCAGAGCTCAAGCAGAGCCGTCCTCTTCTGGATTTTCTCAGCGTCAGAACATAGCGGAGGCAGAACTACCCCCTCAAAGGGTAAACCATCTTTACGGCATAACTCAACCGATTTGGCCTGCATCCTCCACTCAAAGAATAGCTGCAACACAACCAAGAGAGGAATATCATCCTCCACATCCTGCCAGGCAGCTAGACTGGGGTTTGGAGAGATCTGACTATCCTGGGAGCAGAACAGGTAGAGATGGCTACCATTACACTCCTACTATGAGGGAACAGGTTCTTTCATTCAGAGGGCCGCTCAGTGCTCCTTATACAGAGTCCGTATGGGACACATCCTATACACAACCCACGCCCATCGAGCAAAGAAGTTATCCAGACGCTCGCCGCCACACTCCTGAACGATACATCAGCTATCGCAATGAACAGCGTCCTCCCGAACAACATCAGTATCATTCTGGGAACCTATATTCTGCACGCCATCATGTCTATCCTTCAGGGCATGCTTACTCGGCAGAGAGGAGAGGACACTCACCTGAATATCCATCTAGAATCGAATCCTGGAGTCCCTCTGGTGGCCAAGAGAGGACCTACAGAGGCCCTACTCCCACCATTCCAGACTTTGTCCACCCTAACCCGAGAGAATTTGCCAGATTGCGGATTGCTTTGGAAAATATTTTGCCAACAGATGCGACAGAGCGCTTCAAATTCCAAATATTGGTTGACCATCTGAAACTAGAAGAGGCTCTTCTCATTGCTGATTCATATAGTAACTCTCACTACCCCTACACAGACACAATGACAGCATTGAACCAACAATATGGACAGCCACATCAGTTGGCCCTTCAGCGGATTGCTGAGCTCATGGATGGACCTAACATTGTAAGCGGTGATATAAAATCATTCAGGATGTTTGCTCTACGTGTCAGATCTCTTGTAGGCATGCTGGAGCAGCTGGGGCAAAATGGAAGAGTAGAACTGGATTGTGGTTCTCATGTTTCCCGTTTACTGGGTAAATTACCACACGACCTCAGGTCTAGTTTCAGACGGTTCATCCATCCGCAGAGGATACCCATCCCTACTCTTCTAGATCTAGCAGACTGGTTAGAGTATGAACTCCAGGTTCAGGAGGATTTGACTCTACAGTGTAGGAGTTCAAAGAGGGACACAAATCCTCGGAGCAGAGAGCAACAAAGGGCAACCAAAACTCCTGCAAAGTCATCGTTTCTTCTGCTTAGAGCAGATAGCAACTCCTCTTCAGGACCGATCAGAGCCCCAAGTCAAGATTTCAAGAGGTTCTGCCCATTTTGTGAGAACAGCAAACATTCACTCAATAACTGTGCTAACTTCAAGCTCCTCAACCCCAACCAAAAGCGCACCTGGATCCAAAACAGTAACAGATGTTGGCGCTGTGGTAGATCTCACAGATCAGCTGATTGTGACCTAAAGATGTGCTGCAAGATGTGTGGTAACAGACATCTCCTCGCTTTACACGAAATCAGTGAGAAACCATCAACTACAGCTGATAAGGTGGAAAAAAGGCAAGAGCAAGCCAAACCTGCCACATCGAAACCATCTACTTCAAAGGAAGGTGAGGAGGTTTTGTATGTTGGCAAGCCACCACAAGGACATCGTGTCCTCCTCAAAATCAGCAAAGTGATATTGAGAAATGGAGACCAAAGCTTGGAAACGTATGCTGTTTTGGACGATGGTTCAGAACGCACTCTACTTCTCCACTCAGCAGCTCAGCAGCTGCAACTTCAGGGTAAACCAGAAGATTTGCCTTTGCGAACAGTAAGACAGGAGCTTCAGTCTCTGCATGGGGCGGCTGTCTCATTCAGCATCTCACCTGTGAGTTCCCCTCATAGCGTTTACACCATAACTCAAGCATTCACTGCACCTCAGCTTGGCCTAGGTGAGCACACCTATCCACTTACTATACTGAAGAAGAAATACAAACACTTGAGAGACCTGCCCATTAAGCCATTTGAAAGAGTCCAACCCCTGTTGCTTATAGGCTCTGATCATTCACACATGATAACCCCAGTGGAGCCAGTGCGTTTAGGGCCACCAGGGGCACCAATGGCAGTCCGAACCAACCTTGGATGGGTTCTTCAGGGTCCAACCCAAGGTCTTAAGCAGTCTCTTTTGGAGCAGCATTGCTTCTTTACAACTTACAAGAATCCTCCAGGTGACCTTCAGCAACATGTGGAGCGCCTGTGGCAGATGGATGTTCTGCCTTGGCAGAGTGAAAAGGCGAGTATGAGATCTCGTCAAGATAAAGAGGCAGTTGCCTGTTTGGATGAGAAGACTCAGCGGGTAGAGGTCAATGGGATCCAGCGTTACGCAACCCCACTGTTGCGGGTAAAGAATTTCCCTCAACTAAATGCACCCAAAGAAGCAGTGCTCCCACAACTCAGGAGCACTGAGAGGAAGCTTTCCAAGGACCCAGATTTAGGACTGACCTACATATCTGAGATCCAAAAGCTGGAATCAGCGGGTTACATCAAGAAGCTTGAGCCTGAGGAAGAAAATACCCCAACCAGTTGGTACATCCCTCATCACATGGTGGAGCACAATGGCAAGCACCGTGTGGTATTTAACTGCTCCTTTCAGTTCCATGGCACGAACCTAAACCAGCTCTTGTTACCTGGACCAACACTAGGGTCATCCTTGCTTTCTGTCCTCCTTCGGTTCAGGGAGCATTCAGTGGCAGTTAGCAGCGATATACGTGGAATGTTCCACCAAGTGAGGCTTCTTCCTGAATACCAGCCTCTTCTGCGTTTTCTTTGGAGAGGTCTTGACAGCAGAGAGTCACCTAAGGTATATGAATGGAAAGTCCTACCTTTTGGCACGACTAGCAGCCCCTGCTGTGCCACATATGCCCTCCAGAAACATGTTATCGACCACGCTAAGCCAGGAGATGCTGTCAGGGAGACGGTACTGAATAACTTTTATGTTGACAACTGCCTTCAAAGTGTCACTTCTGAGGACGATGCTAAATCTTTAGTGGATCAGCTGCAGTATCTGCTAGCCCAAGGTGGCTTTGAACTACGGCAATGGGCCAGTAATTACCCTGACACCATCAGCCATCTCCCTGTGGATGCACGATCAGACAGTGCTGAGAAGTGGATTTCTCAAGGTCATTCAGATCAACAAGAAACAACTCTGGGTCTGCTGTGGCACTGTGAAACTGATACCGTGTCCTACAAGTCCCGAGAGGTGAAGGCAGATAAGATCACCATGAGGTCTATCTACAAGGTTCTGGCCAGCCAATATGATCCTCTTGGGTTCCTGGTGCCTTACACTACAAGAGCTAAGATCTTGATCCAACAGCTGTGGAGTAAGAAACGAGATTGGGATGATCCAGCCTTACCAGAGCCCCTGCTTCATACCTGGAAGGAGTGGGAAAATGAGCTGCATCATCTAAAGAACGTAAACATCCCCAGATGTTATACTAGTCCTGCACTGGACTCCCCCACTAGTCACCGTGATATTCATGTATTCTGTGATGCCTCGGAGAAAGCATACGGCTGTGTGGCATATCTCAGAACAGAGAGTCCAGTAGGTGAGATAGAAGTAGCATTCCTCACAGCCCGTTCGAGAGTGGCACCCAAAAGGCAGCAATCCATACCCCGGCTGGAGTTATGTGCTGCTCTCACAGGTGCACAGGTGGCAAAACTGCTCAAAACTCAGTTAACTCTCCCTATCAGACAAGTCACTTTATGGACAGACTCTACCACTGTACTCACATGGCTGAACTCAGAGTCATGCCGCTTCAAGGTGTTTGTGGGCACAAGAGTGGCAGAGATCCAGGAGCTCACTGTTGAGGATGACTGGCGTTATGTGGAGTCTGCTTCTAACCCAGCTGATGACATCACGCGTGGTAAACCTCTTTCAGCTCTAACTACTGATGGACACTGGAGCTGTGGTCCAGCATTTCTGCTGTCAAGCTCGGATCAATGGCCAAAAACTCCCCAACTCCAATCAACATCAACTCCCAGTCAGGAGCTCCGAAAGCCAACTTTTTGTGGCCATACTGCCAAAGCAGCCTGTCCAGTCATACCTGATGCTGTTCAATTCACATCCTTCAGTGATCTCCTCATGGCCACAGCTGAGTGTTTATACGGGGCGGCCCAGGATAAACCAACAGCTGAGGATTATAAAAAGGCTCAAAATGCACTTCTGCGTCAAGTGCAGCTGGACTGTTTCCCTACTGACTATGCCCAGCTAAAAATGGGAAAACCAGTTGCTACCAGCAGCCGCCTTC
Source organism: Callopanchax toddi (assembly GCA_006937965.1). Taxonomy (NCBI): domain Eukaryota; kingdom Metazoa; phylum Chordata; class Actinopteri; order Cyprinodontiformes; family Nothobranchiidae; genus Callopanchax; species Callopanchax toddi. The sequence continues at coordinate 2,619,078 of SSNR01000011.1, forward strand.
TTACTTTAGCTCCAGAGTTTGATAGACCAGCAGAACTCATCCGAGTTGGGGGACGCTTACGGCTCAGTAATAACCTAGACCTCGAGACCATCCACCCAGTTATCTTGGATGCTAAACATCCAATCACAGTGCTTCTCATCCAGGATTTTGATAAGCAATTACATCATCCCGGAGCTGAAAGAGTCTTTTCAGAAATCCGTCGCACGTACTGGATTCCACGAGGTCGAGAGGCTATACGTCGCGTTCAGCGCAGCTGTCCTGAGTGTCAGAAGTGGCGTGGTAAACCACAAGTTCCCAAAATGGCTGATTTACCATCAGCAAGGCTGCGCCTCCATAAACCAGCATTTTTCTCTTCAGGTGTGGATTGTTTTGGCCCTTATCAGATCAAGATAGGAAGGAGATGCGAAAAACGTTGGGGCATTCTCTTCAAGTGCATGACTACTAGAGCAGTGCATATCGACGTTTTATCCAGTCTCAGTACTGATGCCTTTCTGATGGCTCTAAGACGATTCATAGCAAGGAGAGGGAAACCTTTCGAGCTGTTATCGGATCAGGGAACAAACTTCAGAGGGGGTGAGCGAGAAGTACAAGAAGCCTTTGCTGCTCTACACCCAGATCTTCAGTCACAGCTTGCCCCTCAGCAGATTCACTGGCGATTCAATCCACCACATGCACCCCATTTTGGTGGTTGTTGGGAGCGAGAAATTCGGTCCATTAAACAAGCTCTGCGAGTTACACTGAGAGCCCAGGTGGTAACTGAAGAAGTACTACAGACCCTACTCGTAGAAGTGGAGGGGATACTCAATTCTAAACCTCTGGGTTATACCTCTGCAGACCTTGCAGACCCTGATCCGATAACACCAAATTCCTTACTGATCGGACGCCCCGATTCCTCCCTGCCCCAGGTGGTGTATCCAGAATCGGAGCTCCTAGGCCGCAGACGCTGGCGTCATAGCCAGATCCTGGCAGATCATTTCTGGAAGCACTTCATTAAGTTCTACCTCCCCAGCCTACAAGCACGTCAAAAATGGAACACTGAGAGTCCCAATTTGAATGTTGGAAGGACAGTCATGATCATGGACCCTCAGTCCCCTCGAGCGCTCTGGCCAATAGGTCAGATAACTAGCATATTCACTGGAGCTGACGGGAAAGTAAGAGCAGCGGATGTGAAGGTTGGTAACCGGACCTATACACGACCAGTGGCAAGACTCATTCAACTACCAGCTCTGCCAGAGTAAGGACCCAGCTGCTTTGTAACAAGTTTGAATGCAGCTGTTCACCGTCCCATCATTTGGAGGCCTTTTCTGATCGTTCAGATTTCCCATGGAAATCTGGGGGCGGCTGTGGAAAAGGCCCTNTTTTTAAAATCTGCTTTCTATTTTGGTTGGGTCATTTTAGGTCAATATCACTTTAGAGCTGAAGTGACTCTTTAAATTTTAGTAAAAAGGAGGTGTTACGGCCTTTCAAGGCATCACACAGTGACAGTATGGAAACAAGAGTGTGAGGCGTGGGGGGCTTTGGGGATATAATCTATTGAGGGAGAGGAGGAGATGGAACAGAGCCAAGGAGGAGGAAGCAGGTTCTGTAATTTAATCTCCAGACATGAATCGAAAATGGGAGTACTCATCGGACACGGCTGAGTGATCCTAAGAAATAAATCCATCAGGTCAATTAAAAATGTGCAAAAAGAATGTAGAACACTGAATCTGAGTAAAGTTCAGGTTATCTGACAGAAAACTAGTAAACGGAGCCGTGTTGGTGCTGAAAGCCTTGCACCAATACTCAAAGCATCTCACTATTAAATGTAATAATAATGTTTTCCCTTGTTAAAATCATTCTGAAGTGAGGTTGTGCTTAATAAAACTTGAGTTTTATTAGCAAATGGAAACTGTAAATCCATTAATTTGTTTGTGGGCAGCTGAAGTACATTGGTAGAATTGCCTTAAATGAGATAAACAGATGCATCTGTTGGTTTAACAGACATAAGAGACCCGTTAACGGGGAGGAGAGGTGGAGTTTATTCAGCCTGTCCGTGTGACTACATATATCTGGTCCTGTTTATGGTATGGACTTAAAGACTCTGCATTCCAAATGATTAGAGCTCGTTAAAGATTTCCCCGTTTCCATTACTTCACTGGGAATCTGGGAACTTTCCATTAATGGAATCTCCCACTGTCACCACAAACCCTAATCCTAATTTATGTTCCCCAACTCCAGCCTACTCACTAAAATATCAGTGTTAAGTGATGCATTGGCTCATAAGTGCTGGCAGGAATATAAAAGGGGACAACAGGATGAGATGCAACGACAGCGTTGCCTGGAGACAATACAGGGCCATAAAGAAAGCAGCCACACCTCCATATGCAGCTTATCAAGCAATTAAAAGTCAAAACAGTCATGGACATGTTAAATCATACGCAGGCTTTGGACCAAAAGTTATAAATAAATATGGAGCTATGTTATAAATAAGTGCAATAAGCAGCAGTCGGATGCCGTCACTTCTGGGACACGTTCAGATTCTTCGTGATCAGCTCCCAGATTCTAGAAGATGTCAGGACCCTTTCCACCACACACCGGTGAAAAGAGGACTGAGAACTGAAACTTTTTTTAACCCTTGATTCATGGGCGTAGACTTAGCATGGATGGAGGTGACGTGTCCCCATTAATACCCAGAAATGACTGAATTGTCCCCACTAATAATTTGATTTAAGGGTGCAGAAATAGCGCTGCATCCCCACTAATAGTGGACCAGGTGCTGTGTTGGTGTGCGCTGAGTCAAAAGGAGGTCCATAAGGCGCCATCGAGTCATCAGTCCATCGAGTCCTTGTGTGCAAAGTTTGGGATATGACCTCACTAACCTCAACCTTTAGATAAAGTTCTGACCCTTAAAAGACTGTAAGCTCATTGGCTCCAGCAGTTTGGGCCCCACAAAGCTGCCAGACCCATTAACTATAATGGGCTTTTAGTTTTAAGACCCCATCAAATGTAAAAACTGAGAGATACTGTTCTGTAGCTGCTACACGATGAGCAGTTCCCAGCCAGCAGCACACCACCACCCATTCATCAATCGGAATTAGGCTGTGGTAGGTAGACAGACAGGTCAATCCACATCCAGATGGACCATTATTAAAGACAGCCGCTCCGTCCGTCAGAACCCCATCCGTGTGCTGGAAGTTCACTCACTGGAGTTCAAGAGCCCCGAATCACGGCTGAAGCACGCTGTTCAAAAGTGAGCAGAAATTTTGCCCATCGATAGGGATGAATATATATTCATATAGATATATTGGTCTTATATATTATTCCTTCTCAAATCAATCACTTTTTCCTTCCCCATCATCAGTCTGTATCGTTCTGTTTTCCCTGTGCCCATAAAAGTTGAAGCTCTTTCTGCTAAGAAGATTTAAAGTAGGAGAGGAAGTGTGTGATGAGATGAAGATGGAAAAAATGATGAAATGAAGATAGATGGATGATGGGAGGCAGCCACAGGTGACAGGACTCATCCCCCCCTTCCTCTCATCCAGAAACTTTATCCAACCACTTCTTCTAAATCTTCTTCTAATTCCAGACTTTTTTCTTTCAGTCCTAACAGCCTTCTCTTTTTTCCCCCTCCCTTCTCTTCATAAATAGGCCGTGCGCGGTGTGGAGCAGTGCTTGGATAATTAGCAGCGGTTTATTAATTATGAATGTGAGCTGGTTCTGTGGGAGCCACTGAGTGAGACTCATCAATTAAACAACAGAGATTCCCAGCCTTTTGATTAAAGATAAAGAGGAAATATGATGATCAATAGAGACCTGTTAGAGCAGAGCAGATGAACAAAACACAACGATGGGAAGAAAAGGGAAGAATAGACAGGAAATCAGATGGAGGAGAGGAGGACGGACTGTTCCACCAATGCACAACAACTCCCATCTTTTTTTTTTGGTTCTTAGCTGAAATGTGACATGGTGGATTAGAAATGTGTGTCGCGTTTGCACACACTACACGTGACATTAGCAGCACAGTGGGAAAGCCATTCGATCAATGTGCATCAGCCGTTGCCCCGCCCACTCAGACCAACGTTTGGACTGAAGCCAAAGTTCCAGTTTGTCTGATGCACTCAGAACCAACCCGGACGTCTGTCCTTCCTCCGGATTTCACCAGACCACCAGTCTTTTGTCCTCTTTCTCTTTCCATAAAATCAAACAGTCAGAATCTGAATCTTAACAGGTGTTTTTGAGACATTTAGTTTAATTCTAATGTAAACATTTGTTTAAGAAACTGGACAAATTTCCCCTAAGGTCTTATTAAAACACTTGATGAACTTAAATTTACCAGGTAAAACATTAAAAACGTAGCTTAATATGCGTAGTAAAATGTTTTTGTTCATCATTTGAGTCACATTTTTTATTTTAATGCTAAATAAATAAAGCTGAGTTATTTCTGAAAATTATTTGAAAAGAAAATGAAAAGAAATTAGGATAAAGTTTCAGCTTGAATGTAGATTTTATTAATTTTCTCATAGATTTGTTTCATAGTGAACTGGTTATAGATGGTGTTAAATCCTAAACATTTAAATGACTTTATTTTTGCTCAAAGAGGTGAAATGTATAAAAAAAAAAAGTCAAATACAAACTTCTAAAATGACTTTCACATCACAGTTACCCCATAATAGTGAAGGTTACTTAACATTTGTATGCAAATGTGACCTTGTTTATATTGTAAGTTATGAATTATTTTAGATCCGTTTGTTTTCGTTTGTGTGGTGAATTTATACTCTGTCTAATGAAACTGTATATAATCTAAATTTTGGGGAGATTAGTTATAAAATCTAAAAAAAGAAAATCCAGTTTTCTTATCTAAACATTTTCTTTTTTAACTGATCCAGCCAAGTCAAATTGAAGTTGTTTTAATGCTCTTTTTCAACACCCTCTAAAATGATTTTTACAGTGTGTTTCCATTTCAGATTTTTTTCTGACCTTCTTCTTCTTCTTCGACCTTTTCTTCTTTCTGGAATCAGCTGTTAAACACATCTCACCTGCCAGCAGGGTCCTGGCTCTCATTTCTGTCTCCCTGAAGAGATTTAGAGCTCTGACTCTCTTTTAAGAGGTTTCATTTCATTATTAAAACAAAAGTAAAGAGGTAAACGAAACAATTTTGATAGCACAGCAGGAGGAGCTCTGGAGCTTGAGTCCTGTTGCTTCAGACCATTCAGCAGAAGGCACGGTCCTCAGGACGGCCCAAGAGAGAACATGCACACACACACGCGCGCACACACACACACTGCTGTGTTTTCTGTGAGCATATGGGACTCTCAGACGGCCCTCCACATGTTCCATCTTCAGAAGCCTTGAAGTTCAGGCCAAGTGTTCAGGGGTGCCGCTAACTGACGCCATGTCTGATTACACTTTTACAACATGAACAGAAGCTGCTGTCAACAGGCTTCTCTGCAATTATTGGCTTTAAAAGTGATTGAACAACGCTAATCACAAATCCATACGCACTCAGATTTCACACTCAGTTTGTCTCAGGTGAAGCTTGAAAGGAAAAGGAAATACATTCAGTCTCTTCTGGAACAGCAGTTTGAAAGCCTAATGTGAGTTGTTTGGATCATTTTCCCTTTTATGCTTTAAATGCTATAACTGAAGATCACCAGCTGGCATCGAACTTCCCAAAAACAAACCAAAAACATTTCTCTCTCTCCAGTGAAGGCATTCATCCTGTTCTTTGATTCTTCCAGCTGAAGGAGATTTCTGCTCAAATAAAGCAGAACCACACTGGTTCTTTTGCAGGTTGCTGATTTATTTTAACTCTACTGGGTCTCGTCGTGCTCACGTCGCTCCCCTTCTCGCCTCCAAATGAACATGCAACAGTTTCCTCATCAGCAGGAGAGCTGCCATTAAACCTAATAATATTATATTTAGTTCTGTGCACT